>NW_015148981.1:1167147-1179150 GCF_001465965.1 Polistes dominula | reverse complement strand
AAGGTAACTATAACTTTAAATGTCTATAATATAATAATACTTAAAATAATTAAAAATACTTTAAAATACTGATAATAACACAGTTTAAACAAAATTTTATAGAATCCTGATATTCAAGCTTACACATTGTACATAAAAAATTGTGAGTGTGTTAAATTCTTGAAATAAAAATTTCTGCAGAATATTATTAATTTTATACTAGACCTAGAGATTTATTTATTTCGATAATAATACCGAATAATTCATCGAGAAATATTTCATTCTATTATATTAATCATTACAGATAAAAAATGGAGTACAACGTACGTGATTATGCTATGCGTTTAGTTGTTAAATATTAACTTGCAGGTGTTATTATTATTATTATTATTATTAACTGGCATTTGGAACTCGAAAGTATATAGCCGCAAATACCAAATCCCGCCATTGTTCCCATCCCTGAGCGTTATCCTTCCATTCGCAGTCTTCGTATCCTAATTCTTTCAGATCCCTTCTAATATTGTCCTCCCATCTACATCTCGGTCTACCCAGTAGTCTTTCCCGTTCGGTATACCGACCAGTATTTTATGCGCCTTTCGATCTTCCGCCATGCACGCCTCGTGACCTGCCTATCTTAATCGGCTTGATTTTACGACGCTAATAAAGTCCGGTTTGTTTTACAATCGATGTACTTCCACTTTATGGAGTTTTCTCCATTCGCCTGTTTCCTCATCGCGTTTTGCACGGAAAATTTTACGAAGAACTTTGTTTTCGAAAACCCTAAATTTCTTTTCATACCGTAACGTAGCGACCACGATTCGCTACAATAAAGGACTACCGGCAGGATGATTGTCCTGTATATCCTGATTTTTAATCGCCTAGACAGCAACCGTGTGCTGAGTAATTTATTAACTGAATAAAAATATGAATTGCCGAAATTGATTCTTTTCTTAATTTCTTCGTTAATTTCGTTCATATAGTTTATGATCGATCCTAAATATACCTAATGTTACTGACTTGTTCGAAAATTTTATCCCGGACGACCAAAGTTCCAGTACTAGACATATTCTGAATTCTATCGGTTACCTTATGTTTGGTTCTTAACGCTCTTATGTGCAGTCTCAGATCTTTAGTATTATATAATTATATTTTTACGTTATTAATTAATGCCTGTTCATTGTCCCCTAACAAAGCAATATCTTCCGCGTATGTCAACAGTTGCGTTGTTCTGTTCAACTGCAGACCATCTTTACCTTTTTGCAGTTCTTTGTCAGCAAATTCCAGTACTTAATTGAACAAAAGAGGTGACAATGCGTTCCCCTTTATTAACCTGTCTTGAATACTAAAAGCTTCCGACATTTGATTACCTATTCTCACTTTACATCTAGTTTCCTTTAAGCAAACTTGAACCAGGTTGACCAGTTTTTTGGTATCCCCTGTGGCATTAAAATTTCGAGCATTTTTTCCGTTTTATTGAATCGTACGCTTTTTAAAAATCTCTAGTTGTTTTATAATTAAATGTTAAATTTTAAAAATGTAAAAGGTTTCATTTTTGAACTATTGAACATTGCCGTGATCATACGTACATACGGGTCTCTATATAGATAATCCCTATATGAATCGCTAGTAACCAAAGGATTAAAACAATATAAAAATATGTGTTCAATTAAATAAATTAAATTAATAAATTAAAAACATTAATTAATATAAACTTCATGACAAAAAAGAATTTAATATTAATAATGTTTTTTAATAATTCATGTATACTATATTTTTGCTTTTGAAATTAATCATCAAAGTATGAGTAAAAGCCGTCAAAAATACACAAAGTTCGATTAAAAAATATACTAAAGTTTTGAAATGTAAACTTGTGTATGAAAAAAAAGAAAAAACTATTACTAACGACTCTAGAGAAAGACGAGAAAAAGAAATCATGATCGTTAATGTGCTTGATAAGTTTGTAAATTTGACTTTCGCATTAGTGTTTCTAAGTTTAAATATATAAACGAAATTTCTGTCAGTTGGATTTTAGAAGTCACGGAAAAAACACATCAAGCAAATACGCAGTGGATTAAGTAATTTTATTTCCTAAATTAGACTTTTATACATTATCACGTGTATTATTCATTTTATAAATGTTTTAATTTTTTTTAAATAAACAAAGGGTCTTTTTATGGTACGTATAATATTGAATCAGAAGTTTATTAAAAAATTAGTTTTACTTTTTTTTTAATTTAGTTGTAATTGCAATATATGTACCAGTAACAATGATTGTGAACTAATGTAAGTTCAAAGATTAAATAAATTCATTTTATAATTTATTTCGAATTATATAATTGTGTTAATATATTATAAAACAAATCATAAAATGAATTGTTTTTTTTTATTAGTCCATTGTCATAATTACCAACACATAACAACAATATTCACATATGTGAATATTCAGAATATTTTTAAAAAACATTTTTACATGTTCTTCATTTTTATTTATTTTCAATTTTAATACACATTAGCGAATTCCACATATATACATATACATATATATATCGGTACTCCATGCAAATGCGTTACTATATCTAAAAGAACCACGAGAGGGGCGTGGCAAAAGGGGAGCAATGTCGTATATCGTCGCTTATCGCCATACTAAAAAACACGATCTCTGAGGTCAGCTCGTAAATCTGCCTGTAAACTTTCGAAATTGAAAACTTATCGATTTTTTACGCTCGAACAGCAATTATACCGATGAAATTGAATAGTCTAGCCAGAGCATTGAATAAGAGAATACAAATTCCGAGTTATGCGTTTTTATCAGACATTATTACCAACGTATAAAATATCTCATTGATGTCATCATCATCATCATCATCATATCTATTTTTGTCGTAATTTTACATTAGTTCCATTTTCGTCGTAGTCATCGTTAACAAAAATCGTTTGTTGACAAATGAGTCCTCGGAGTCAAATGGAATGACAAATCGAACCACCAGATTCCAACACGTGAACGGGGAAAATTACTGTGCCATTCGTGCTGCCAGCTGTACCATTCTTTTTCTCATTCTATTCTCATACTATTCTTTTTCTTCTTCTTTCTCTTTTTCTAAAGGAATCGTCTTAATTTAAAATCTGGAATGGGGTTAAAGATCAACACGCACCAAAATTGGTTTCCACTAACCGTTCAGCTATAAAACAAAAAATGACAAAAGGTGATCAAACAAAACTCCAGTTATTTAGTTCAATAAACTTCATTGAAAATCTGAACATAAATTGTTTAACATTTTTATTGAAATTGTTAATAAATTTTTCCCTCATTCAATGTAATAATAGACAACCATAGCACCTGACTTCGAGTATAAATATAAAACATAAAAAAGAAAATTTATATTAGGTCTACTAGAAAGTTTTTGTTGTTAAAAAAAAAAAAAAAAGAAAATAATTTGTTCACACGTACTTGGAATAAACTTTATTGAATAATATAATTGTCATCGTTATTTATGATTTCTTGACAGCGTCATGGAAATTTGTATAATCCCAAAAATTAAAAAATGTCTTATCCCTAGAGGTTAGAAATTGAACCAGTATATTTTTGAACACGTTCCGTGCCAAGTCCTTTTTACCTGACTTGTCACTCAGGCCATTTAATTTTGCTTTAACAAAATCAACCATTACATCAATTATTAATTATTGTAAATATAACAATGAAACAAACTTATGTGCTTTGTTCTATAATGCATTTCGTATAATGCATCAATATTTTAGTAGAAATATTTTTGTACAGAACTCAATTTGTTATAAACATATATTTTCAGCTAATTAAATAAAAAAATATAGTTATTTTATTATTATATTAAATTCAGCTAGTTAAATAAATGGTAAGTATACCACCGGTGGTACATGTGACCTGAAGAACAAATTTAACGTGTACCACCCGTGGTACACGTGGCATGGAACGTGTTAATGATTATACATATGTATATAATATAATTCACAAAAAAATATTTTGCAAAGGAATAAAATCGTATAATGTTTTACGAATCGATATAAAACAATAAAAAAGAATCGTACAAGTGAATATTGAAGGAACATAAATATCATTCAAAATGTATAACAATATTTGTATTGTATGTGCATATGCATTTGTATTGGTATATGTACAGTACCATATATATATACCATATACTATAATATAATAATAGAAGTGTGTACCTCAAATATCTTTGAAAGCTAATAAGAACTAATCGATCAATCAATCTCTTTTCCTCACTCTCTCTTCTTTCTCTTTCATTTTCTTTCTTTTATACACACTTTCATTCTTACTCTCTCTTTCTCTCTCTCTCTCTCTCTCTCTTTCTGTGTCTTTCTTGTTCACACACCTACACATTTTACACTCTCTCTCTATTTCGGTTCTCTTTTCTAGAATCCCGCGGTATAATACTTCTCTGTCTTTCGTCGTGAGAGAGGTTTATTCGAACGTGGAGAACCTGTTGGCACGAAAGCTCCTTCTTCTCCCTTTTTCGCTTTCGTTCGTTACCTTCTCGTTAGAGCGCGTAAACGTATAGTCAAGACCTTTCCACAGCTCGACGATCGTGAATCAAAGCTTCTACTCGAGAACGGAATACAATTTTTTTCTCTCTCTCCATACCAAAGAACAAAGATTTTTTTTTTTTGAGGTTCTTTCATACCTACATAATTAAATAAAAGAAAGAATATAAGTGATAAGAAAAAAGAATATATATGGGGATTCCCACGTCAAATCAACCACTTGTGACACAGAACCTCTTTCAATTTTGCTGAAACTTTTTTATCATTTTCAACTTCATTAATAATCTCTCTCTCTAAATTTTTTCCAATTTTTTTTATCTAATTCAACATTACTTATGAATTTTTCAAAAGAATAACTTTCTTTTTCAAATAGTCGTAACTCTTTTAAAAATTGACTTATCGAAACGTTTTCTTTTTTTTTACATTTTGTGTTTTTAAATGTACCTTTTGAACATCAAATATTTAAAAAATATTTGTAGTCAAATTATTTAAGAAATTTCGTTTTATTTGGAAAAAATCTCAAATTTTTCAAATTTTCGTATTTTTGATTTTATTTGCAATTTTTCCTTTTTAAACTTTGGTTCAGAACTTTTTTTTTATCTTCGCTAGATAACATTTCTTTCTTTTTTTTCCCCCAATTAAAAAATTTCTTTTTTATTATTTTGTAATTTAATTTTATTTGTATACTAAAATAAACCTAACTAAAAATATATATTAATATTTGTGAATCTATTTAATGACCTTAATTTAATTATATATTATCAAAAATTATAATTACAAAAGATTGCAATTGATCAATTTTTCAAGTCAATATGATAACCACATTATTTAAATTTCCTTGGTGGCTTAATTTTTTAACAATTTTACAAACTGTTAATTTTATAAAAATTAATCTTACTAATAATATATTATTTTAAATTAGAATAAATTCTAACAAATAAATAGCCATTGTTTTAATATTTCGATTCGAATATAAATGAACTTAGGCCACTATCAAAATTAGCGGCTCATATATACATGAAGAAAGGGAGAAACTAAAGAAAGGAGAGAGTTAGAAAAAAAAGAAACACAGTCTTTCATGAATTAATCGTTCATTGCCTTATCCACCATTATTATTTTAGAATTTGTCTTATGATACAATCATAGTGTCTCCTATCCTCCCCGGCTGCACCCAATTTCCATCGATCCGCGGCGGAGGCACGCGCGTCGCGTGATTCCTTTTCATTAAAAGTAAGATATATAATATAGATAAATACATTAACAAATACATTAGGATATTTCAATAAGTAATCTCATTTTTTCCGTGATAATAAAAAAAAAAATTTGTTCATATTTAAAATCAACAGAAATTTGATAAGATCGTAAAAATTATCGAATTTTACATAAATTCAACACTTATCAACAATTTCTAGCTTTGTTATGCGACAGTTTTTGATTCGATACCAGCAAAAAAAACTACTTGAAAGATCGAAACACAAAAAAGTTTTAAATACATTTTATGTTAAAATATGCTAAATTATTTATTGTTACAATGTAAAATAATATTAAGGTTTTAACCTCTTAGGCACAGCTAAATGTTGCGCGGTTCTATTTTTCCGGGTTCAACGAGAATTGCGTGTAAACGATAAAACTACAATGAATGAAGAAAAATGCAATTTTCTCTACGCAACTACATTTTAATGAAGCTTTTGATAATTAAATTATAATTTTTCTTCAAAAAATAATAGACACATACTTAAACTTTGACAATTTACTTTAATAATTAATAATAAAATTAGTTATAATATATTTTAAAAGATGTTATTCACAAAAGCCACTATAGTGGCGCGTCGTATTAGAAGATGGCATCCGTGAAAGCCATTATAGTGTCACGTAGTGCCTAAAAGATTAAGTTATTCTAGGTATCTATCAGTAAAGACGATTCTGTGTTAAAAAAGTGACAAAATTATTTATCGTACAATCTAATAGATACGTATAATATTTCACTCAATATATATGACATCATATTACCATAATCTTTTATACAGAAATAGAGAAAAAGAGATAATCCAATAGCTAAGAAGAAATCCATAATATCATAGGCATGATTCAAAAATGAATATATATAGCCTTGAAAGAAGAGGATTACCAACATTCCGAATCATGGCTTTTCGGTTTCGCATGAAGAGAAAAATCGACAGGTAGAAAGATAGAAAGAGAGGTTAGAAATGTGTCCCCCATGGCTTCCACATGGATAGACTCTGGGAACTCGGCAAGTAAGGTTGCTGGCCGAGAGTAACTTATCGCCTAATAAATTCCAGCCATTAGACTGCGGGAAGTAATGGATGTACCATTTGCACCCTCCAGTACGCTTCGAGAAAGGCAACTTCATACTGGAGATGGTGGTGGTAGGTGGGGTGTTAAGGGGGCTGCAAGAGGTGGGACTTGGACTGTGTTCTAAACGAGAGATACCTTCAGATATCGATTTAAAGTTCAGTCTATGGCGTTTAGAAAATAGTGGAACCCGATTAGGAAAGTTAGTTCCGTTCGCGTTAGTTCGTACCAATTTTCCATTTACCAATTGAAAGAAGATAAATTGGATTTAATAAAAAAAAAAGAAGCAGCTCTCTAAATGTTAAGATATATATCTCAAGAATCATTTCGATGAATATCTTTGATCTATTATTGAGTTATTAAAAAAAGAAAGATTTAACATATGACTCGAGGATAATTACTTTAAGCTTGAATTATTATTAGCTTGTTAATTAACGTTTCTATATCCATATAGAAGGTGCATAGATACGACGACGAATGGGAAGAGAAAAAGGGGAGAAGGGGGTGAGGGCAAAAGTCTAGAGAAACCGTAAGAGCGATATAATTTAACACCCGGTAGTAAAGCCTTAGTGGCTCGTACTAATAAAACCCTTCGAGTCTATAAGGATCGAAGTTTTAAGAGCACTCCATGCCGTTCCCCTTTCTATCCACGCGAACCCCTTGTCACCGCTGAGAATTCCTCAAAAAGTTCTTCTCAACGAATAAATTTTTTTTCGAGAGAGAGAGAGAGAGAGAGAGAGAGAAAGAGAGAAAAAGAGATTGAAGAGGAAAACTTTCGGGCTAATGACAGGATGCAACTTTAACGGGGGTGATCAACAGTAGGGTGGGAAAACGAAACACGAAAGAGTATTCTCGAGAATCGTAAGCTCGACTTACGATTTCGTCGAACGATCCTAACGATGTGGTATGAGGGAGAGAGAAAAAAAAAGTTAGTGAAAATCGTTACTTCTTCGATAGATCGAAAACTTTTTTCTCGATCCTATTGTACGATATAGTCATTCATTAATTTCAAAGACAAAACGAGAAAAATAGAGAGAGAGAGAGAGAGAGAGAGAAACTAACGGTGTTACGCAAAGCTCACAAATTGGAAAACAAAGTTAGATGAAGCAAGCCTCCAACATTTGACGATATTTCATTGTTATATGTACTTCATGCTCGCGTATATGTTAAAGTTAAAAAATAAATGCTTCGTGACCACGAGAACGATACTCAGTGGTCCAAATCCTCGTGTTTCTATTTCACTCTCTCTCTCTCTCTCTCTCTCTCTCTCTCTCTCTCTTTCTTTCTCTTTCTCTATTTCTCTCTTTTCTGTGCACATTTAACGAAAAATATCTACGCTGACAATGACCAACGTAACGAAACGGTGGAGAAATGGCTCGTTTGAACAATGGAAGATACCGAAAGAGTGGAAAGTTTAAAACGATAAGCGTTTCACGTAATACGAAGTAATATAATTTTACGTCCGCTTCAACGAACTATATGGTGTTTCGCTAGGAGATCGTTCTTCCCATTCATTTATTTATTTATATACTCATTTAAGAGAACGCAACCATTGGAGAGAACAAGAAATGTGAGTGCATATTTGAGGTGGAAAAAAATCACGTACATATTTAACGAAATACGAATTGGACAAATTGCTAATGAAAATTTACATTCAAAAAGAAAAAACAAATAATTTAGTTAATAATAATAGTAATCATCATCATCGTCATTTTCAGCAACATTTTAATATTAATTTTAATAATAATAATAGTAGTAATGTATAGTATATATAATATAACAGTATAATGCATAATAATAGTATAACAGTATAATGTATAATAACAGTAATGCACAATAGTATAATATGTAATGATAACTTTCACACCAACATTAAAATATAATAATAATAATAGTAATAATAATAATAATAATAATACTAATCGGCCTGAACCGGGCCGAGCAGTACATGGCGGTCTGCGATCTTGAATCGCAGGAAGCCAAGATTCTGCTCGGACGCGGTCGGATCGGGATAGGATGGGTCCATTGTCGCGTACGTAAACGACTCACGGTGACGAAGTGCTACAAATGCCTGGGCTTTGGACACACAAAGACGAGCTGCAAAGGACCAGACAGAACGAAGAACTGCAGGAAATGCGATGAGACGGGACACTACGCGACGGACTGCAAGAACAGACTGAACTGCTCTCTGTGCGCCGAAGCAAGACGCACGGACGCGGCGCATCTCTCGGGCTCCGGGAGGTGCGCGCCGTTCCGGGTCGCGCTGGAGGAGTGCAGGAAGCGGGCTGGACGACGGACAGTGTAATCCAGGGAAACCTGAACCGCAGCAGGAAAGCTGACATGCTACTACCCCAGATAGCGGACGAACTGGACGCTGACATACTCATACTATGCGAGACATACAGAAAAAGGACAACACGGACTTGGTACACAAACGACGATGAGACGGTAGCTATCTGGGTGAGGGGCGCTGCCCGTTCCCGGATAACCGGCTGTGGCGCAGGGGAAGACTATGTCTGGGTCAAGGTGGGCACTGTCACTTACGTCAGTGTCTACCTGACCCCAAACTGTGACGCGGCGGAGTTCGGGAGAAAGGTAGTGGCCCTCGAGGACGGAATCATGGAACTACCTGGGGACCTGGTAGTCGCTGGGGACTTCAACTCGAGTTCGAGGTAACAAGAAAGACAGCAACGGTACAGAAAAGACAACGACAACCTCCGCGGTGGAATACGAACAGGCTCGACACACAAAGGCTTTCGAAGAAACTGGCGGCAACGCCGGCCCCGATCACCAGCGTTCCCCCGGATCTGACCGGCCGGATCATGGCGGAAAGACTTACAGACGAGACGGCTAAACTAATGGAAAGGCTGTGTGAAAGCATGATGCCGAGAAAACACCTCAGACGAAACAGACAGCCACAATACTGGTGGACGGACGAAATCGCCGAACTGCGGAGGGATTGCCTCGCAGCACGCAGAAGGGTTACAAGAGCCAAAGGCAGGCCTGAGAGGGAAGCACTCCAGGCCAAGTACAGAAAAGAACGAAAAAGACTGACTAACGCCACACGAGACAGTAAGACAAAGTGCTGGAGGACGCTCTGCGAGGTGGTGGACCGCGACCCGTGGGGTGCCGGTTACAAGATAGTCACCGACAAACTGGGGGCTCGGAACCACCTGTACTCAAGGAGGCGGAATCACTGCGACGCATTGTTGACGGACTCTTCCCAACACACCCGCTGCGAATCGAAACGACAGACGAAGACGGGACAGCGGCGGTTGACGCCTTCACGGCTGAGGAGCTCTTCAGAGCGGCTAAGGCGGTGAAGGTTCACAAGGCGCCGGGACCAGATGGTGTACCGGGGGAGGTTGTTCGGCTGATGGTCAAACAGAGGCCGGACATCTTCCTTGACCTGTACAACACCTGCCTAAAGACAGGGAATTTCAGCGACCGGTGGAAGGTGGCGAGGCTGGTCCTCATCCCTAAGGGTAAGAGGGACCCCAGCACGCCATCGGCCTACCGGCCGCTGAGCCTACTGGACACGACGGGAAAACTTTACGAACAGCTACTCAGACAAAGACTTACAGGGATGATAGGAACTGGGGGAGGCCTCTCAGATCGCCAGTTCGGCTTCCAGAAGGGTCGGTTGACCGTTCGTGCGATCCAAAGGGTCGTTGAAACCTTCCGGGAAACAGACAGATACTGCCACGCAGCGCGACCCATCGTGTTGCTGGCGACACTAGACGTTAGGAACGCCTTCAACTCGGCCAGGTGGGTGGACATCCTGCGAGCGCTTAAAAACGCTTTCGGGGTTCCACCGTACTTGCTYCGGGTKGTGAAGGATTACCTACGAAACAGACGACTGACGTACGAGACGACAGAAGGACACAYGACGAGACAGATCACCGCTGGGGTTGCCCAAGGATCTATCCTCGGACCGGATTTTTGGAACGCGACCTATCACAGCCTGCTCAGACTGGAACTCCCGCTTGACGTATCTCTCGTTGCATACGCCGATGACGTAGCGGCGAATCAGCGGAGAATTAGCAGAACTGCTGATCCTCACAAGGAGACGCATACAGATGAGACTCCCCATGACGGTCGGGACAGAAACAATCGAGACCAGAGGGAAAGTCAAGTATCTGGGGGTGACCCTAGATACGAAGGTGACCTTCTGGCCTCACATACAGAGGACAGCCCAGAAGGCGGCCGAAAGAGTAAAATCCTTAAGCCGCCTGATGGCAAACACGAACGGACCGAGAACAAGGAAACGGAGACTACTGATGTCGACAGCCCACTCGATCCTCCTGTACGGGGCAGAAGTCTGGGCAGATTCCCTGAAGACAAAAAAGTACTGCCACGCAATGATGACGATACAAAGACAGAGCGTGCTGAGGATCGCCTGCTCCTACCGGACGGTCTCTGCGTAGGCCGTTCTGGTCGTGGCAGGCGTGATTCCCATAGATCTTCTTGCTTTTGAGCGCAAGAAGAATTACGGAAGAAGCGCAGACACGAGACTACAGGACGCAACATCGACAGAAAGGGACAACACTATGCGCGYGTGGCAACAGCGCTGGACGGAAGAAAGAACAGGCAACTGGACAAGACGACTTAGCAAGGACCTGAGACAGTGGACAAAACGAGACTTCGGGAACGTAAACTTTTACGTAACACAACTCCTGACAGGACACGGGTACTTCAGACAATACCTCCACAGAATGAACAGAGTACGGACACCAAACTGTACATACTGTGGACACGAACGAGACGATGCGAAACATACTTTCTTCGCATGCGATCGCTGGACAGATCTCAGACGGAGACTCGAAGCGACCGTGGGAGAAATCACCCCTGACAACTTCGTGGAGGTGATGCTCCACAGAAAAGATTGGTGGCAATTAGTTGCCACATATACGGAGACCATACTAAGACGGAAAAATGCGGACAGCTGCCTCACATGACGGACCTGACGCAAGACAACAGACCGAACGACACACAACACATAACAGACGAATAACAAAACGACACACGGACAAGACCCCCAAATAGAAGTAATACTAAAGTAATCCCTGGCTGGGGAGAGACGCGGACGACTACGCGGACAGAAGTGGATTTTCCCCTCGCCTGAACAAGGAATGATCAGGGGAGGGGGGGGGGCTTAGCTGATATGCGTTT
>NW_015148981.1:1140419-1151819 GCF_001465965.1 Polistes dominula | reverse complement strand
TTATTTTTTACAATAATATTGTATCAGAGTTGGTAGAATTTCTGTACGTTTGTTTGCAAAATTTAATTAGAAAATAATTCATATAAATTATTATTTAAATAATTGAATTTTCTTTAAACATTAATTGACGGATTCCTATTTATATACCTGTGTATTCTGGCCACACGTTGTTGTGGCTTGTTTATGAAATAATATAATTCTAAACTATATATATTTAATACATTAAAATTAATATTCCCAAATAATTTCTGGGAATTCCAATTGGGCAAAGAACAACATAAAATTTTTAATTTTTATTTTTATATATCTTAAATTACAGTAACATTGATTTTCTAAGTCTAAGCTGCAAATGAACTTTGTTTGAACTTAAATCTTATTAAATAACAAAAAAGAAAGTATTATTTATATCTTTCTTAATTTATTTTTGAATATTAATCGGACTGCATTGAATAATTTAGTATTGTATTAAATCAACGTATTACAACAAAGCAACATGAAACACAGCAACGCGAGGCCGGAGGCACGTAATTTTGTAGTAAATTATAATAACATACGAAATAATATTACAATTACAATGAAATATATGAAATAATAATAATAAAAAATATATAAAACATAATTATGTCATATGTAAATCTGGAAAAAAAAAACATGTAACGTGAAATAAACTGAAATAATTGAATTTTAATACAGCGCCATTGTTGATTTAATATAACTCTAAACTATTTAATATAGTAAAATTAATATTCATTAATAATGTTTAGGAATTCAAATTAGGCATAAAACAAAATAAAATTTTTAATATATATAATATATTAAGTGTATTATTACTAAAAAATAGAAAAAATAAAAAAAGTAAGGTTATCTCTTGTATGTAAATTAAAATAATTGAATTGAAATACCACGCTATCTATTGAATACTTAAACAACCTAAAGACCTAGATAACCTTTAAATAATAAATCCTTAAATTAACAATAAAAAATATTTCATTAAAATTGATTCAATACTTTCGAAGTTCATTGGAAACAATATGACACTGAATTTTTATATATAAAGATATATATTTCTAATTTAGGTATCTATTACTCACATAAAATAATAATACACGAAAAAATATAAAAAGCAAGGTTAGTTATATAACGTTGATTTAATATAATTCTAAACTATTTAATATAGTTAAATTAATATTCATTAATAATGTTTGGGAATTCAAATTAGGCATAAAACAAAATAAAATTTTTAATATATATAATAAAAAATAGAAAAAATAGAAAAAGTAAGGTTATCTCTTGTATGTAAATTAAAATAATTGAATTGAAATACCACGCTATCTATTGAATACTTAAACAACCCAGAGACCTGATAACCTTTAAATAATATATAAGCCTTAAATTGACTTCAAAAAATTAAAATAATTTATATATATGTAGGGAAATTTATTTAGGGTGAGAGGTGCGTGGTGAACATATACCCAGTTTAATCCTACTAATAAGATTTATTTAAAACAGGTATTAGAAAAAGCACAATATTAGTTTCATAATCTTACGGTTACAACTTAGATAAGCGACTGTATTCTTACAACTGATAACGACTTATAATACAACTGCGACTGTTGCGACTGTTGACTAACTACGGCTATGACTGCTACCGCTCTGCTTCTACGACTGAGCCTGCTTTACTTCTACGACTGAGACTCCTCTACTTCTACGACTGAGACTGCTGCTTTCTTATTTCTTTCCACTTATTTCTTTCCATTTCCATTTCAGAAATGACCTACACCCCTTTTGAGAGGGAAGAAGCTTACAAATCTTACTAACCAATAGCATAAGGATCCACCCCATAGTCCACCGACAGGTACAGCCTATGGTTTTCGGTAGTGAGAACTATGCATACAGAAACTTAATCTAGCACATCGGAATGTTACCCTTTTTTATGGTATCGCATATGTTTACACAGGTATCTGAAATTCTTCAAAGGGTCTCGACACTGCACACATGGTTTTTATTACACCAATATCCTGATAATCCTTAAGGTTCGTTTATGGTTTTATGGCCTACCTGATCTTTTCTTTTAGTCTGAATAGAGTTTTCCTTTTCAATAAAATAAGATCTACAAAAAGGACTGAATACTAGTTTTTGTCTACCTCTGCTACAATTAAAACTCTCCTACATATATATATATAGATATGAATTTTCGGAAAAATCGAATACTTCGTAAATGTTCGTATTTCTTCGTAGTAAAGTACTCTGAAAATATAAAAATGGTATTTTATTTGGATGAACAACTTTTCATAGAATATTTATTTTCTATTCTTTGTTTAATCATGCTTCATACGAAAAAATAATAAAACAATGTAAGACCTTAAATAAATAATATAAATACCTATTAAAACATAGAAACACCTAAAAAATATTCTTAAATATTACATCAATCTGTAATACATACAAACTATGTATGGTAATACTATTTTATTTTTCTGTATAAATACGTTTGTACCAAAAATAGAATACGTTGAATGTACATTACAATAACCTATAATTATGGTAGTGCAAATTTATGATTTAGTGACAACAATAAAAAAGAATTAATATATTTTATCTGTTATCAAAAGTTTAACAAATTATCATTTGAATACAAAATTAATTAATTATAAAAAAAAATCCTTTAAACATTCGTTCATTCACGTATTTAATTTTAACAAACAATTAGTTTCTTATGTCTCATATTAGTTAAATCGTGCAATTTTTATCTAGAAATTTTGTAACACTTCCTAATAAAATAATTACAGGTATAAAAGTGATTCGTCCATGAAAGTTAAAATTGTATTAATGAGGAGAAAACTTTTGGATAGATCAATTGCTATTATCTTTCCCTTCTCTGTCAATTTCCCTTTCTATTCCCGACGAATTTATCCTAACCTTTCGTACCCTCGTCGTATTTCTACGTGCGAATTTGCTCAATAACGTTTAGAAATAACAACGACGTGTCACCAACAGAATCCAAAGCTTTGAATTTCTCTCTCATCCTCTCTCTCTCTCTCTCTCTCTCTCTCTCTCTCTCTCTCTCTTATCCTCGCACGTATCGTTCATTCTTACTTAATCTACGCGTTCGTACGTGAAAGGAAGACTAGACGAGCCATTTAGAAACGTTTAGCAAGATAAGGTTAAAAGGAAGCAATGCGGTGTAATATTAGGGATTTCAGGGCTTTTCTGGCTTCCCAAAAGCATCTTCCGTCAAACATTGCATTCCTATGGGACGAGGTTAAGATGCTAGAAAGAGGGTAGATAACACCTAGGTGAGATTTGTTGAAAACATGCGATGGAAGAAGCAGAAGAAGAAATGAAAGCAAAAAAAAAAAGAAAAAGAAGTCATGAACTCTCGTGAAACGTAAAAGAAAAGGAAAGGAAAAGAAAGATGTAGAAGAGTAGGGCGTTAAAAGTTAAAGAAAGCTCACAAGTTTATGATCTCCCCGAGGGAAGAAAGCGACTGTCTCGATCGATTTTTCTACGCGTCACTTTAACAACGATTCTCGGTTTAGCTTTGAATTCGCAAAAGACGAGAACACCCACACTCCTACGATCGCGAGATTTCTTGTTATTTTTTTCTTTGAAAGAAATGGAAAAGAAAAAAAATAAGGAAAGAAGAAATTTAAAAGTATAAGAGAGATACAAATACAAAACTTTTTTGAGTATTTATTTCCTCTTTTTCAAAGAGCTTTCGCTTTCTATCTTATTCTACTTCTATTTCTTTTCATCGAATATGATTTTACGATCGTAAAGGAAAAATATAAAAATCGAATTCTGGTCTTATTCGTTACGGGTCGGGATAAAAACGAAACGATAGTAGTAAAGGATGAAAGTGGATATATATATATATATATATAGATATATATAGATCTATATAGATATATATAGAAGAAAAAAGTTAAATTATATTCGAGAAGAGAGCTCGCACGTATTGCGAGTAAAAAACTCGGAAAATAGAGGGAGAATACGATGGAAGAAGCCACTGGTTAAGGAATTTATTGAATTTCCATTCGATAATATTTATATAGCTTCGAGTAAATCAACCTATGGATTTATTGAAATTTTGTAAAACAAGTTGATGTCTGTCTCAATCTATAGAAAACAAATCGAATCAATAAGACGGAAGTCATATCGCTTGATTCGTTGTTACATCCATTGGATAATAGTACTTTTATTCTCGAGTATTATTATAACGAAGAGTTTATCTTTAATAAATAACTTTTTCTATAATTACAAAGAAATATTTCAATTTTGATTATAATAAAGATGCTTGATAATATGAGAATATCTCGCGATTTTAAAAATTAATTTCGATAAGATAGAATTGAAAGTAATTTACAAAGATAAGATAAAACATATCTACTGTATCAATTATCTCGAATGATTAGTTTTCTATTACTTTTTATACACATTTTTATATTGTACGAATATAAAACAGATCGACTAAATCAAAATTTATAACAGATAGAATCCTATTTAAAAGTGTTGATGTATTACTTTAAACTATATAGAAATATTTTTATGATATAAAAGAGAAAGAAATACAAATACATACACACACGCACATATATATATATATATATATTATAATAAGCAATGATCAATCCAGTTTAACGATAAAAAAAAAAGAAAGAAAATAAAGGTGAGAAAAAAAGGATACATGATTGAAAAGGAGAAAGAGAAAGAAAACGTATTAAGTAATAAAAAAAAAAACCGATTCGAAGAGAGAAATAAAGGAAGATGAAACGATGGGATAAAATGGAAAAAATATAAACCACTTTGCATACAATGATATCTGAGAAACATCATTCTTTTCATACATTTATAAAGTTTTTAATTTATTATTTATTAATACTACTACTTCTCTCATCGATGCCAGGTTTAACAATATTGTTTCTAGTAACCCACATACGGGTCGTTCGTGCAAAGGTCCCGTATGAACGACCGACCCATAATGGGGTCATACCATGCGACAATGCTTTTTATTATCATATACAGGGTGCTTCAAAATATGTGGATATAACTTAAGGGATGGTTTCTGTACACTAAAATAAGAAATAAAATTCATGCAAACATATGTGACTTTTTTCGTATTACAAATTTGATTTGTGACAGTGGCCTAAATAAAAAAATATAGGAAACACATAGTTTTTATAATTAATTTTCTATTGGAATTACTTATATCATAGAATAAATTCTAAAATAATAATATATTATATATTATATATGATTATATATAATTATATAAATATACACACTATATATATATAATATATTATTATATTATTATTCTAGAATTTATATATTTTAATTAATAATTTATAAAATATATAAAATTTATATAAATAATTATATAAATTATATACATATATTATATGTAAAGTATATTATATATTATATATTTATATAATTATAAAATGCATTTAGAAATGCAAATACCATGAATTTACAAACTAGATTATAGAAAAAAAAATAGAAATATATATAAAAGGAAAGGATGGACGTGTAGTAAGAAATAGTCGATTCAGTTCAAAGCAAACGAATAAAAAAAAAAATATAAAAAAAATAAATAAAAAAAGTGAAATAGAAAAAAAAAAGAAAGGGAAAGAATTTCAAGACGAGAAACGAGGACGCGTGATAGAAGAGGAAAGTGAGAAAACGTATTAGATAGAAAGAAAGAGAGAGAGAGACAGAGACGATGAAAGAAAGAATGAAGGAAAGAGAAGAAGAGAAAGGAAGAAAGAGAGAGGTGAATAAAACGAGAAGGTAGAAGGTAAAGGTAAGGACAAGAGTGTGCAAGGTAAGGGGTAGAGTCCGTTAATGAATTTCAAAACTGGAAGCTTTCCCTTCCCTGGATCCCTGAGACTCTCATTACGTGAGAAGCTTTAAGAATTTCTGGTGCTCGTAATTCACTACGATTCTACAGGGCCAGAAGGCAGCTTCAGAACTGGTATCAAGGATACCCACGATACCATTAGAATGTTCATTCTCAAACGTAGAACGTCTTGGTTTCAACACTACGATAATCCTACATAATTATTCGAAAGCAGAACCATGTTTTCCAGAAGTTTTCTTTGACTTAGATGACACACGTAAATACATATATATATATATATATATTACATATTATTATATATAATAAAGTACATACATATCTTTATATATAAAAATTCAGTGTCACATTGTTGGTTTGCGATGAACTCCGAAACTACTAAATCAATTTTTATGAAATTTCTTTAATATCATGTGATTTTTATCAACTTAGTACATAAGACAGTTTTTATCACGATTATTTTTATTTTTTATTGTTAATTTAGAGATTTGTTATTTTAAGGTTATCTAGGTCTCTAGATTGTTTAAGTATTCAACAGATAGCATCTTATTTCAATTTAATTATTTTAATTTACATATAACATAACCATGCTGTCTAGGAGATTAAAAATCAGGACTTACAGGACAATCATCCTGCCGGTAGTCCTTTATGGTAGCGAAAGGTGGTCGCTTACGTTACGGGACGAAAAGAAATTTAGGGTTTTCGAAAACAGAGTTCTTCGTAAAATATTCGGTGCAAAACGTGATAACGAAATGGGCGAATTGAGAAAACTCCATAACGTAGAAGTACATCAATTATACAACAAACCGGACATTATTAGCATCATAAAATCACGCCGATTAAGATTGGCTGGTCACGTAGCGCGCATAGGGGAACACAAAATATAAGCGCACAAAATATTGGTCGGAATACCAAACGATAAAAGACCACTAGGTATACCGAGATGTAGAGTGGAGGATAATATTAGAAGAGACCTACAAGAAATAGGATAGGAAGATCGCGAATGGAAGAATCGCGCTCAGGGACAGGAACAATGAGGGGACTTAGTTTTTGCGGTAATGAACTTCCGAATTCTTAATGCTAATTAATAATAATTGTAGTGCATATTAATCATCAGAAAATTTATTGAATGTTAATAGTTCATTTACGCTAACTATCATTTTTTTTTACTTCTCAAAGGCCAATTATTTATATTTACACTGTTATTCTACGACTTTTGTAATAGTTGTACAAAATTGATCTGTAAAGAAGCAGCAAGATACCTCGTAGTTGGCGCCCTGGGCGGATAAACAACCTACAAATTATCTTGTAGTTGACAATCAACGTGTTAACTTTGACTATTTACTTTAATAATTAATAACACAAATAGGTATGATATATTTTTAAAAATGTCATCCTTAAAAGACACTATAGTGGCGTGTTTCGTTCTAAAAGATGACATTTGCGAAAGCCATTATAGTGGCGCGTTGTGCCTTAGAGCTTAACAAAGTTCCGGGAAAAATATATTTCGTTCTTCGTACCATCAAAGTTTATACCAAAAGATGATCTAACGTCACTTCAGTTTATTTCAAAATTTTAAAAATTTTCGATATCAAAATGCGCATTTCATTTATTTTAATTGTAATATATAGTTTGCAGGTTAAGCTCGAGTTTTTAACCCATAGAGAAAAAAAATCATGTTTGCAGATCACACGTGTTAGAATTGAAACCAATTTTAAATCAAGCTTTTAGAGAATGAGTCAAATGCAGAGTATCAGAAGTAAGATAAACAAAAAAATTTATATTTTATGCTTGCAATTACCGAAAACTTACGAGACTTTAAACAGTGCAAGTATAGACCCATACTGCAATAAAATTAAAAAATGCTTTCCTTATTATTGACTTTAAATCTACTTTTGTTGTGCTGAATTATTCACCTTTTGTAAATTTGTATACTATATAGTTAAAGAATGCTATTTTGTTTACGTTTATTTTCAAATAGATCAGTACAGTGTTAATTTAGTATTGAACTGGATATTTGACGAATTATCAAATTTTGCAAAGTATCGATAACAATATGTTTGGAAAATCTAATTTTTAAATGATTGTTCTAGGTGAATATTTAAATATAAAATGTTTAAAATTTGCTGTACAGACAAGCATCATAATACTCACATCTCATTAAGCAGTTACGGAGTTTTTATTTTCTGTTAAAATTTAATATGAACGCTATAATAATAAAATATATAAGGAAAAGAAGTATTAATACGTGTAAAATATATTTATCTATAAGTCATTATTAAGTAGGTATACTGTGTTCTAAGAAATCAAAGGATTTCTTACAATTGATAACACGCAGTCTTTTATTATTTGCTTTTAATATAGGCGTATATTGTAAATAAGACAATGTAATATATATAAACCATATATTATGTAACTATTTGTTACTCAGGGCTTATTTAGCATAATAAAATACTAAAAAACAATATTGGATAAATAAAATTTTGAAAATTACTTCCTTTCTCTTCGCTGTGATATAATTTTACGGTATCGTCATTTAGAATACCGAAAAGTTCTAATGGATTGAGATCTTTGATTACATTTTAAAAGATAGGATTCATATTAATGTTGAAAATGTAGAAATCTATATAAAACTCAATGTATAGTTCATTTACTAGACAAATTTTCTTCGTGTCTCTACTATACTTAGATAAAGTTCTTAAATAATTCTTCTACAATATTTATGTTTATATGTCATTGAACATTGTACGCCGCACTACGTTCGGAAGGATGAACTAGCCATTATTCTAATCAAAATTTAAATTGCCAGTTAAAATTGACAGTTGATAATATTAAAACAGTTTAATTTAAGAAATATCTTTTGTCATTCCACANTCCTGATAATAAAAATAAGAATAAGAAGAAATAATCTAAAACAATAATGTCAATTTTAACAAGGGACGAGTTGAGTATTATTTTTCAATATTTAAATGGAGTGGATTTGCACAATGCATCTCAAGTTTGTAGGTACAGTAATAACAAACATTTTTAATATCCATGTATTTTGTAAAATAATATTTGATTAATTAATGGTACCTAATAGATATTTTATACGATAACTTGATACGATAGACGCATTTATAAGTTAGAAATAATTAGTAATAGGAATTTTGTAAACACATTAAAATGTATTTTTCTCTATTATAGTTTTTGGTTAGAAATTGCCATAGAAGAGAACAATAGAAGGAAACCTTCGTGGGAAATAAAAAGAGCATCAGTAAGATACTTTAAAAATTGGAAAACTATTAAAACATATTTTATAGACCATTGCCGAACTATGCCTTCTTTACATTTAATGTTCTACAATTCTGTATCCCCCAAGATTCCAGAGGGTAAATTTGATCAAATATAGAGATATATATATAGCGATTAATGTAAAATTATTAATTTCTATTAATATTTTTATTTATTTTTTTTTTATTTTTTGAGGATGCTATTGTCAATATCTACCATACAATTGTATCTCAATCACAGTAAAATACTTTTGTACATGGATTACTGATGATGACATTTCTAACACTTTTTTCCCTGAAATACCAAATATAAATATCACTACGATTACTCTTAATAATCACCCTTGGGATAAAGGAGTTTATTGCGAAGAATTGAAATGTTTATTTGACAAATCATTAAGTAATGCCGATAAACTGAAAACAATATTCGAACCATTTACTGGTAACGATATTCCTATGTCAAGCTGTGTCATCTTTATTTACAATTTCTACAACCTTGAAACATCAAAAAATTTAGCTCTATGTTTAAAAGAATGGTAATATATTCGATATTTAATATTGTTACTCGATAATAATATATAATTTAGTTTGTATTTAAAAATATTTCATCTTTATCATATTTAGGTTTCCAAATAAAAAAATGTCTGTATTGGCTGTAGCGACGAATATCATATCAATTTGCAATACTAATTATAATTCACGTGTATGTCAACACAATGCGGACTGCATTGCTATTTTAATAAATGGTACTAATATGAAAAGTTGGACTCATGAATTAAAATTTGATTCCTCTTTGATAGAATTAAAAAACAAAGCCAGTTTGAAGAATAATTCAGTATGTTTCATGGCCAGAACTGGAAGTTTTTTCCAATATTATGACTCTGAAGAAAACGAGCAATTTGAAACTTTTTTTCCAAACGTACCGTTATTTAATTTACCCTGTATTGGATCAGTTGCTTCAGATAAAATAGAAGGTTAGTAACATATTCATTAAAAAAACAATGAAAGAATCCAAATTTATATATTAGTGTGTGTCAAAAAAATCAATTATTTTTTTTTTTTACAAGTGCCACGGAAAAATGGGTTGCTAGACACCTTAATAAAATTCCCACCCAATATGAGCTCTTAATTTTAATAGGAAGATCCTCCGCATCGCAGTTTTTTATTTTTTTCTCAGTCCAATAGATTAAAATTCATACCTCATCATTAATTGATTGTACAGAAAAATGTTTTAGACGAATTTTGAAGGAAATTTATTGCTCCACAAAAAAGGTATCTTATATTTTTTCCGTAAACCTCACCATTTGAATGATATTGAAGAATTAAGGTTGATTATTTTAAGACAAATTTCATTTGTGTTTTTGAATTTTATAACTCGACAATAAATGACTACTATAAGATGCCCAATAAAAATTTTTGTAGAAAATTAACTGCTCTATAAAAATGGTGTCTTATGTTTTGGCGATTAAATTAAGCGTTCAAAATTTATTCATCATCAAACTTTCATGTGTACTGATTTTTGTCTCTGAATATCTTTTGAACGCTTAATTTAATCGCCAAAACATAAGACATCATTTTTATAGAGTCGTTAATTTCCTACAAAAATTTGTATTGCACATTTTATAATAGTCATTTATTGTGGAGTTATAAAATTCATAAACAAAAATGAAATTTGTCTAAAAATCATCAAATTTAAATCTTCAATATCATTCAAATGGTGACATTTACGGAAAAAATATAAGATACCTTTTTTGTAGAGCATTAAATTGCCTAAAAAATTGGTCTAAAACATTTTTCTATACAATCAATTAATGATGAGGTATGAATTTGATTCTATTGGACTGAGAAAAAAATAAAAAACTGCGATGCGGAGGATCTTCCTATTAAAATTAAGATTTTAATAGGGTAGGTCATTTTTTTGACCCACCCTAATATATATATAGATACATCAACAAAACTTATTTCTTTGTATAATTATTTCAGAATTCTATAACAATGTAGGCTATTTCGATATGGAAGAAAATTCACAATTTTTGTTACTTACATATGATTAATTCTATTCATAAATTTTATTAAAATGAATTTATAACAAACATTTTCATAATAACTAACGTAAAATGAGAAAAGTATTATTGTATATATGTATAATGAATGTATATTTAAATTGTTTCGTAATATGTGAGACTCACTTTTGATGTATAAGGAGAAGGCACAAAAACTATAAAAAAAAAAAACTTTTACATAAACATGTGCCTTATTTAAATTTGT
>NW_015148981.1:1111479-1123278 GCF_001465965.1 Polistes dominula | reverse complement strand
CTATTACGACCCTTCTACTTCAATTAAACATCCACTTAGCGTCAAATGACCATGCAATTCGACCAATGCAATTCGACAGGATTCGCCTGTTGTCCTATATTCCAACCAACTGTTTATCTTTTTTCATAAGGATATATACATTTTTTTCCTTTCTTCTTTTCTTTCTTAGTCTTTTTCTTTTTTTTTCTTTTCTTTTTACATCCATTACGGAGGCTTAGTTCTTTATTCCTTTTTTTTTTTATTTTTTTAAATTTTAGTTACTGTTGACAATATTGCACAGGGATGCTTCTCTGTAGAGCAAGGTTCAACGAAAATTTTGTGTAAACGGTACAACTACTATGTGTGACGAACTATGTTTCCTCTACGAGATTACATCAAAATGAAGTTTTTGATGATTAAAAATATAAATATAAATTTATAAATTTATATTTTTTAATTTTTGACAATATAATTTTGACAAATTACTTTAATAAATAATAATATAGTATACATTAATACATAAATTTCTCTCTTTTTAAATATTTATTTTTTAAATAATTATAATATATATTATAATTATATTATGGTATAATTATAATACATAATTAATAATATAGTATTATTATTATTAACTAGCATTAGGCTGTCTTAGCATAACAGCTGCTAGTCTCGGGGAAGTGAAACTAGTTTGTAGTGGTCCCCGGGTTGGGTAGGTCCCAGTCACCACGACACAGCGCTTCCTCAGGTTGCGGTTAGAGGAAGAGTCTCATGGTCCTGCATAGAGACAAAGGTTTGCTGCGAATGAACTGAATAAGCAGTCGCGGACATTTGACTTGGAATAGGCCCTCCTGTTCGGGGGTTGGGCGTTAGTCTCATTACCCCACTACGTAAAAAGACTTTATCAAGAAACAAAAAAAAACTGCTATGGATTCAACTAGGGTAAAATTTTCTGGAGGTAAACTAGTCCCCTGTTCGACTCTCTGGGTGGCGACTATCTTGGGGAATTCGTGTAGTATATTTTACGTATTGTTACGTATATTCTAAATAAGATTATGTAATATATATAAACCATATATTCTGTAACTATTTGTTACTCAGAGCTTATTTAGCATAATAAAATACTAAAAAACAATATTGGATAAATAAAATTTCGAAAATTACTTCCTTTCTCTTCGCTATGATATAGTTTTACGGTATCGTCATTTAGAATACCGAAAAGTTCTAATGGATTGAGATCTTTGATTACATTTTAAAAGGTAGCATTCATAATAATGTTTAAAATGTAGAAATATAAATAAACTCAATGTATAGTTCACTTACTAGACAAATTTTCTCCGTGTCACTACTATACTTAGATAACGTTCTTAAATAATTCTTCTACAATATTTATGTTTATATGTTATTGAACATTGTACGTCGCACTACGTTCGGAAGGACGATCTAGCATTTATTCTAATCAAAATTTAAATTGCCAGTTAAAATTGACAGTTGTTAATATTGAAACAGTTTAATTTAAGAAATATCTTCTGTCATTCCACAGAAAAATTAAAAACTATTTTTTGTGAGTAAACATTTGTCGTAAGGATATAAAAAAGTGAGTTACAATTATATTAAGAAAAACTAGAAATTTTGTTTCTAAAAATAATAAACTTACTAACACTAAGTTAACGGATAGTTTTGTATACTTATTTCTACTAACACCCATTAATTTGACATGAAAAGGAAAATAAGTATTTTTTAATAAGCATTTAAAAAAATTTAGAAATTGAAGAGATATKGTGGTGGCTATACATTTTCATATCATTTACTAAATGAAAGTAAGCAGAAGTTCCTGGAAATCATATTAATAGATTCAGTATTTCTAGTATTATTAAAATGAAAATGTTATCATGTATATTATGAGAAACCTAGATATAGTTAAATAAAGTTTTTATTTCATAGTTTTAATGTAGGATATTAAACATAAGATATTTATAAAAAGAAAAAAAAAGATATCGTTTGTGCTGATCACATATTCTAGTAGTGAAACCTTAATGAAACTAAGTTTCAAGGGAATAAGACGAATGCAAAATTTCAATAGTGAGATAAATGTAGGATTTATTTATTATAATATTGGTAACATTTATATCGAAGAGGACCTGTATGATCAGTTGGTGGAATAGCTGATAAAAAATACACTTTTCCAAATTCCAGCAATAAAAATTGAATGATGAATGCAATAGTCATAGACACTAGAATCGTAGGATGTTTATCGAGGGAAAAATAATTCGTCGTAGACTTAGTTAATATAAAATATTTTTTTCTGAAACTCAGATAAATAATAGTTATTCTGTGAATTTGTGATATCTTTATCATTAGTTAGCCCACACAAAAAATTTCTTTTGTGGCAATTATTAACTTTAAATGAAATAAAAAAGGGTACAATTCTGACCGTATTTTTTTTGTTTCATCGAGTTTTGAATTAAGGGATAAAACCACTATGGAGTTTTAAATAAATCGTTTTTTTTTATTAGCTTAAAGAGTTTTTATACATTTAAAAACAAAATGCACATGGTTCTGAAGAAAAAATAAATTTTTAACATTGCGAAATCTTATTTTTACTAAACGTCTTGGATAGTGGTAACTAAACTTTTAATGCGTTTTTCTCAAAACTACATTTTTAAAACTGGGTGGACACATAACTCGACCATCATTAAACAGATTGACTTGAAATTTTGAAAATAGTTTGATATTTATATTTTCTACAGAAAAACATATCCGATTTTTAATTGAATGAAAACTTTTTTTTTATAAACAATTTTATATTTTTTTTTGCCGAAGTGTCAATAATTTTATTCAAAGTAGCACCATTTTCACAGAATTTTACTTAGGGAAACATCTGTATATACTTCTCAAGATAATACTACATAGATCAGGAATTTCTACATCACCACGTTTAATTTTTTTTCTGAAGTTTTCACTTAAAAAATATTTATTTTTAATAAGTTTTCGGAGCGTTATCCACATTCTTGTATTAGCTCTAGAATTCAGATAACACATCATTTTCTAGGAACCTATTTACCATGTTATAGGGGGGGGGGTTGTTACCTGTATTCAACTACACTTATTTTGAGGTCGTTTACACTTCTGTTTGACTAGAGAAAGTAAGTGTGTCTGTATCCCATTTATTTTCATTATAGATCGAAGTACTACTACATCTCGTGACAACATCCATCACTGATCTTGCAATAAGAATGTATATAGCGGTGTAATTGTATTTTGCTAATTTTTCTTCTATGAATATTATAATATTCGTGTAACTAATTTATTTGTATAAGTATCCTCTTGTAACAAAGTATTCGCTTATCACAAGCTTTCCTCTCAATTTCGTGAGAATTGTAAAATGCCTAGGCAAGTTGTATCGTTAAAAACGAAATTAGCATGCATTGATTTACTTATCCAATTCTTATCTCACTAATTTCTACGATAAAAATTATTGCATGCGTATTGGCTATTACTCACTATTTAATAATAAATAATTGTTTTCCTATTATTTTCCCTAAACATATGTATTGCAAAGTTATTTAATGTATAAAGATATAAAATATAAAAATTAATATGATATTATTACAATATTAAACAAAATGTTGCTTTAACATTGTGGGCAGTTATATTATTTATTTAGGCTCTTACATTACTTAATTGTTTCATTTGATGAGACATGAGATCATAAGTGACATGATGGTAAATAACTGTAAAGAAATGTCCCATGAAATATTTTTTGTCAAAATAAATTGCTATCTTTACATTTACAGAGGTATTCGACTAAGAAAAAAACCAATCTATAAAAAAAAATGAAATCTATACCGTATTTAGAATATTAACGATCGTTTTTTGTAATACGCTGTTACGAATAATTCATTGTCATAATATTTTTTAGCTAATATGTTTTCTCAACATTAATAGAGTTATAAATATCATATTTTCTTAATTGAACGCCGTTAATATAAATTTTTTGTAAGTACAAATATTAAAAAGAAATTAACTTTCGATTATAGAGGTCTTTCTCTTCATAAATGTGACATAAAAAATATGATATAAACAATTTACGTGAGAAGTGCTATATATACGATATTATAAGGTTAAGGGTACTAGCTATTTACCCTCAACCAAAAAAAAGAAAAATAAAGAGCAGTTCGCAAAATTAAGGAAACAGTCTCTTCAGATTGTGAAGTTCGGAGATAACAGGATAAAGTCCTGATAATAAAAATAAGAATAAGAAGAAATAATCTAAAACAATAATGTCAATTTTAACAAGGGACGAGTTGAGTATTATTTTTCAATATTTAAGTGGAGTGGATTTGCACAATGCATCTCAAGTTTGTAGGTACAGTAATAACAAACATTTTTAATATCCTTGTATATTGTAAAATAATATTTTAATAATTAATAGTACTTAATATATATTATATACGATAACTTGATACGATAAACGCATTTATTATGTTAAAAGTAATTAATAGTAAAAACTTTGTATACACATTAAAATGTTTTTTTCTTTATTATAGTTTTTGGTTAGAACTTGCCATAAAAGAGAACAATAGAAGGAAACCTACGTGGGTAACAAAAAAAGAAATAGTAAAATGCTTTAAAAATTGGGAAACTTTTAAAACAAAATTTATGGACTATTGCCGACGTAAGCCTTCTTTACATTTAATGTTTTACGAATTTAAATCATCCGAGAATCTTCTAGAGGGTAAATTTGATAAAATAAATATTTATATATATACATCAATTAATGTAAAATTATTATTTTATTTTAAAATTTTTACTGATTTTTTTTAATTTTTAAGGATGCTATTGTCAATATCTACCATACAATTGTAGATCAATCACAGTAGAAAGCTTTTATACATGCGTTATTGAAAATACCATTTCTAACACTTTTTTTCCTGAAATACCAAATGTAAAGATCACTACGATTACTCTTAATAATCACCCTTGGGATAAAGGAGTTTATTGCGAAGAATTGAAATGTTTATTTGACAAATCATTTAGTAATGCC
Organism: Polistes dominula; assembly: GCF_001465965.1. Next base: position 1,118,255 of record NW_015148981.1, on the reverse strand, counting down.
GATACACTGAAAACAATATTCGAACCATTTACTGGTAACGATATTCCTATGTCAAGCTGTGTCATCTTTATTTACAATTTCCGCAACACTGAAATTGCAGTCAATTTAGCTCTATGTTTGAAAAAATGGTAATATAATCAGTATTTAATATTGTTTCTCGATAATAACATATAATTTAGTTTGTATTTAAAAATATTTAATCTTTATCATATTTAGGTTTCCAAATAAAAAAATGTCTACATTGGCTATTGGAATGGATAACGTATCATTTTGCAATACTAATTATAATTCACGTGTATGTCAACACAATACGGACTGCATTGCTATTTTATTAAATGGTACTCATATGAAAAGTTGGATTCATGAATTAAGGTTTAGATCCGATATAGAGAATGAGATGACACTATTAAAAAAAAAAGCCACTTTAAAGAATCATTCAGTATGTTTCATGGGCTGTACTCAAAGGGATTATAACGATTATGGCGATTATTATGAAGAGGTATTTCAAACTTCTTTTCCAAACGTACCGATATTTACTATGCGCTGTATTGGGTCATTTGCTACAAATAAAATGGAAGGTTAGTAAAATATTCATAAAAAAAAGAAAATAATTTATACATACATATATATCAATAAAATTTATTTTTTTGTTATAATTATTTTAGAATTCTGTAACAGTATAGGCTCTTACGAAATTGATGGATATACAGGAATTTTGTTCCTTACATATGATTAATTATATTCATAAATTTTATCAAAATGAGTTTATAACAAACATTATCATAATAATTAACGTAAAATGAAAAAAGTGTTAACGTATATATGTATAAATAATGTATATTTAAATTGTTTCGTAATATATGAGACTCACTTTTAAGGAATAAGCAGAAGACACGAGAACTATAAAAAAATAACTATTAAATGAACATGTGTCTTATTCGAATTTTTCTCAAAATTCTAACAATTTCTGTGAATAAATAATCCGTAATAGCTTATGTTTATACAACATGATTAAAATGAAAATTCTCCGATTATATTTTAAGATTATTTCTTATTTTTATTATTTAATGCACATTTAACTAATTAAATATTGTCATTTTGATTTATTCAATTGAGTTTTAATATTAAGTTCTATTACTATCAATACTTCAGTATTTCCTATTTGTTGTAAGTTTAAGTAAGAAAAACTATCAAATTAAATAAAAAAATTTTAACCGAAAATGAGTTTGAATTCTTCCATCAACTCTTAAAATAATTGCTAATATAATTAATCAAATATTATTCAATAAATATTTCGTTTACTATAAAAGATTTTCCAAGGAAAAAAAAAATAAATCAGAATTTGTATATCATTATTTTATCTTATAAACAATACAATATTTTACATAATTTTCCTGTCATTTGATTGTCGCGATATTGCGAAGTATTGTGTAAATTACCTTTTTAGAAGAAAAAAGGAATGTAACATAGAATTCAAACTCGATAAATAAAAAGAATGAAATAATTATAAGAGAAAATAGAAAAGCTAGCTAGTAGTAGAATGGATGGAAAATCGTGAAAAGGGCGAACGATAAGGTTGGAAAAGCTAACTGGACGATGGACGAGCATCCCACTTTGCTCTCTTACAGTGAAAGAAGAAAAGAACTGGCTTCCAGCGACACAAATAAATCCGAATGCAACCGACTTTCTGAACTTCCTATCTTTATCTCTCTCTCACATTATTGCCCAGCCACAAGTTCTGGCGATACGTTGAAATGCTTGACGTCGGAAGTCACTCGTCATAGTTTTCGTGATGGGCCCACATCTCGAGGGGAAGTGTCGATTATAGGTGTGTCAGTACGCACGGCGATATGCGGTTCATGCGTAACCTATCGATAAGGCAGTTATGAAAGCGCGCCCCTCTTTCATGATTGAGCACACCTCTGTGTGTTTCTTAGGGTTTAGATTACCTTTTGGTACTTCCTTTCTTCTTAATATGTTAGCCGTTCGAGTAACACGGGTAAGTAAGAATTCTCTTAACTATTGTGTTAATTTACTAGCAATAAGTATAAAGGGAGGGGGAAGGTGAAGAGAAAAATATGGATATGTAAACTCTACTGCAACGAGAATATATATCACAGAAGAAAAAATTACCAGAGCTCGTAGAAGAACAATATAATAACGACAACAACGAAGTCCTACTTCGTAATTAATTCACCGAAACACGAAAAGAAGGATCCTTCTTCCTCTCTATCTTTCTTTATTTCTTTTCCTTTTCCTTTCCCTTTCCCTTTTCCAATTTTTTTTCACGTCGTCTTTCTCTATTTGATTTTCGTGGTCTCCAATCTTCCAAGGAAAAGAAACGAAAGCTTGAAGAAGAACATCGTCTTGGTATCACCGATAAACAGGTACTTTCTTTCGAAACAATTTAGTCGAAGAGAATCCTCCCCCCCCATATACATATAACTTTTTTCATTGAAACATTCTTTAACCTTTTCCAAGAATACTCTATTGAAACCCTTCTACTTACACTAAACTACCACTTAGCGTCAAATGACGATGCAATTCGACGAATGCAATTCGACAGGATTCACCTGTTGTCCTATATTCCAACAAACTGTTTGTCTTTCTTCACGAAGATATATACATTTTTTTCCTTCCTCTTTCCTTTCTTAGTCTTTTTTTTTCTTTTATTTTAAATCCATTACGGAGACTTAGTTCTTTATTTCTTTTTTTTCTATTTTTTTTAACCTTGTAGGCACGGTTGACAATGTTGCACAGGGATGCTTCTCTGTAGAGCAAGGTTCAACGAAAATTTTGTGTAAACGGTACAACTACTATGTGTGACGAACTATGTTTTCTCTACAAAATTACATTAAAATGAAGTTTTTGATGATTATAATTATAAATATAAATTTATAAATTTATATTTTTTAATTTTCGACAATATAATTTTGACAAATTACTTTAATAATTAATAATATAGTATACATTATTACATAAGTTTCTCTCTTTTTAAATATTTATTTTTTAAATAATTATAATATATTATAATTATATTATAGTATAATAATAATACATAATTAATAATATATTACTATTATTATTAACTGGCATTAGGCTGTGTTAGCATAACAGCTGCTAGCGGTGGGGAAGTAAAACTAGTTTGTAGTGGTCCCCGGGGTGGGTAGGTCCCAGTAACCACGACACAGCGCATCCTCAGGTTGCGGTTAGAGGAAGAGTCTCATGGTCCTGCATAGGGACGAAGGTTTGCTGCGAATAAATTGAATAAGCAGTCGCGGACATTTGACTTGGAATTGGCCCTCCTGTTCGGGGGTTGGGCGTAAGTCTCATTACCCAACTACGTAAAAAGACTTTATCAAGAAACAAAAAAAAACTGCTATGGATTCTACTAGGGTAAAATTTTCTGGAGGTAAACTAGTCCCCTGTTCGGATCTCCGGGTGGGGACTAGCTTGGGGAATTCGTGTAGTATATTTTACGTATTGTTACGTATATTCTAAATAAGATAATGTAATATATATAAACCATATATTCTGTAACTATTTGTTACTCAGAGCTTATTTAGCATAATAAAATACTAAAAAACAATATTGGATAAATAAAATTTCGACAATTACTTCCTTTCTCTTCGCAATGATATAGTTTTACGGTATCGTCATTTAGAATGCCGAAAAGTGCTAATGGATTGAGATCTTTGATTACATTTTAAAAGAAAGGATTTATAATAATGTTTAAAGTGTAGAAATCTAGATTAAATCCAATGTATAGTTCGCTTACTAGACAAATTTTCTCCGTGTCTCTTCTATACTTAGATAAAGTTCTTAAATAATTCTGATACTATATTTTTGTTTATATGTTATTGAACTTCGTACGACGCACTACGTTCGGAAGGACGAACTTGTCTTTATTCTAATTAAAATTTAAATTCCCAGTTAAAATTGACAGGTTCTAATATTTAAACAGTTTTATTTAAGAAATATCTTCTCTCATTCCACAGTAAAATTAAAAACTGTTTTTTGTAAGTAGACGTAAATATATATATAAATAATAAAATATATAAATAAACTCGTAAATTAGCATACATTGATTTATTTATCTAATCCTTATCTCACTAATCTTTACGATAAAAATTATTGCATGCGTATTGGCTATTGCTCACTATTTAATAATAAATTATTGTTTTCCTATTATTTTCTCTAAACATATGTATCGAAAATTTATTTAATATAAAAAGATATAAAATATAAAAATTAATATGATATTATTAAAATATTTAACAAAATGGTTATTGCTTTACCATTGTGGGCAGTTATATTATTTATTTAAGCTCTTCCATTACTTAATTGTTTCATTTGATGAGACATAAGATCATAAGTGACATGATAGTAAATAGCTGGAAAGAAATATCACATGAAATTTTGTTTGTCATAATAAAATATTATTTTTACATTTACAGGGTTAATCGACTAAAAAGAAAAACAATTTATAATTCAAATAAAAACGAAATCCATACAGAGTTTTGAATATTAACGATCGTTTTTTGTAATAGGCTGTTACGAAAAATTCGTTGTCATAATATTTTTTAGCCAATATGTTTTCTCAACATTAAAAGAGTTATATATATCATATTTCTTTGATCGAATGCCGGTCATATAAAATTTTTTGTAAGTACAAATATTAAAATAACATTTACCTTTGAATATAGAGGTCTTTCTCTTGACATATGTGACATAAATAATATGATTTAAACTATTTACGTGCTAAGTACTATATATACAATATAATAATATTAAAAGTGATACTAGCTACTTACCCTCGGTCTAAAGAAAAAAGAAAAATAAAACAAAGCTTGCAAAACTAGGAAAACAATCTCTTCAGATTGTGAAGTTAGGAGATAACAGGATAAAGTTCTCATAATAAAAATAAGAATAAGAAAAAAGAATCTTGAAACAATAATGTCAATTTTAACAAGGGACGAGTTGAGTATTATTTTTCAATATTTAAATGGAGTGGATTTGCACAATGCATCTCAAGTTTGTAGGTACGGTAATAACAAACATTTGTAATATCCATGTATTTTGTAAAATAATATTTGATTAATTAATAGTACCTAATAGATATTTTATACAATAACTTGATACGATAGACGCATTTATAAGTTAGAAATAATTAGTAAAAGGAATTTTGTAAACACATTAAAATGTATTTTTCTCTATTATAGTTTTTGGTTAGAAACTGCCATAGAAGAGAACAATAGAAGGAAACCTACGTGGATAATAAAAAAAGAATCAGTAGAATGCCTTCAAAATTGGGAAACTTTTAAAACACATTTTATAGACCCTTGCCGAACTATGCCTTCTTTACATTTAATGTATTACAATTTTGAACTATCCAAGGAACTTCCAGAGGGTAAATTTGATTTAATATATAGTGATTAATGTAAAATTATTAATTTCTTTTAATATTTTCATTTATTTTTTTTTATTTTTTAAGGATGCTATTGTCAATATCTACCATTCAATTGTAGATCAATCACAATAGAAAGCTTTTATACATGGATTGTTGAAAATACCATTTCCAACATTTTTTTTCCTGAAATACCAAATATTAAGATCACTACGATTACTCTTCATAATCCCCGTTGGGGTGAAGGAGTTTATTGCGAAGAACTGGAATGTTTTTTTGACATATCATTTAGTAATGCCGATAAACTGAAAACAATATTCGAACCATTTACTGGTGACGATATTCCTATGTCAAGCTGTTTCGTCTTTATTTACAATTACCGCAACTCTGAAGTAACAGGAAATTTAGTTCTACGTTTAAAAGAATGGTAATATATTCAATATTTAATATTGTTTCTTTATAATAACATATAATTCAATTTGTGTTTGAAAATATTGAATATTTCTCTTATTTAGGTTTCCAAATAAAAATATGTCGATATTGGCTATAAAGACGGATAACATATCAATTTGCAATACTAATTATAAGTCACGTGTATGTCAACACAATGCGCATTGCATTGCTATTTTATTAAATGGTACTAATATGGAAAGTTGGACTCATGAATTAGAGTTAAATTCCTCTATAGAGAAAGTCATGAAAGAATTAAAAGAAAAAGCCACTTTGAAGAAACATTCAATATGTTTCATGGGCAGTAGTGAAATAAATCCCCATCAATTTGATTTTAAAGATGTAAAGCTATTTCACACTTCTTTTCCAAACGTACCGTTATTTACTATACACTGTATTGGATCAGTGGCTTCAAATAAAATAGAAGGTCAGTAAAATATTCATAAAAAAACAATGAAATAATACATATTTATATATATATATATATATAGAAACATCAACAAAATTTATTTCTTTGTATAATTATTTTAGAAATCTGTAACAGTATAGGAACTTACGAAATGTACGAAAATTCAGGATTTTTGTTACTTACATATGATTAATTATATTCATAAATTTTATCAAAATAAGTTTATAACAAACATTTTTATAATAATTAACGTAAAATGAAAAAAGTATTAACGTATATATGTATAATGAATGTATATTTAAAATGATTCGTAATATGTGAGACTCACTTTTGAGGAATAAGCAGAAGACACGAGAACTATAAAAAAATAACTATTACATGAACATGTGTCTTAAATGAATTTGTCTCAAAATTCTAACAATTTCTGTGAATAAATAATCCGTAATAGCTTATGTTTATAGAAGATTATCAAAATTAAAATACTCTGATTATATTTTCTAATAATTTCTT
>NW_015148981.1:1088375-1102309 GCF_001465965.1 Polistes dominula | reverse complement strand
AGATATACATATATAAATATATATAAATGTATATATATATATATATATATATATATATATACACTTTAGTCGTGTGTTACACGCTTATCTTGTGCCTAAAACATCTTTTCTATGCGTTTGTCGTTTCAGAGAATGAGAGACGAGATACTTCTCGCATGAGAATAACTTAGCGTAATCGTCTAGCGGATAAAATCTAAAATCGCGAGAGGAATATAAAGATCCGAATATATATGTACGAGAACCCGAGACGTTCATGAAGAAAATAGTGATTTGTGTGCTTTAACTTTGTATAGAAGTATCATTCAACTGGTATTATTCTTCGATATAAAAAACAAAAATGATTTGTTACTTTCTGAAACTAAATAAATGATTAACGTAATTCACATTAAAAATATTTACGATATATCTGAGAATTTTATTTAACAAATTTTGGGTTACACTAATACAATTAGTAATAATTAATAACTTTGTATAGGAGTATAATTCAACTGGTATTATTCTTCAATATAAAAACAAAAATGATTTGTTATTTTCTGAAATTAAACAAATGATTAACACATTAAAATATCATTTACGATATATCTGAGACTTTTTTTATTTAATAAATTTTGGGTTACACTAATACAATTTTTTAATTAGAAAAAAAACTAGAAGATATGTCGACGAATGAAATATCAATTTAGTTAGAAATTATTTAAACGATATTTTCCATTTTTTGACTTGTTCGTTGGCCAAAATTTTATTATCGAATGCAGTTCTATATTTAAATATATATATATATATATATTAGGGTGGGTCAAAAAATGACTTTTTTTTTTTTCAAGTGCCACGCAAAAATGGGTTCCTAGACACCTTAAAAGAATTCTCACCCAATATGAGCTCTTAATTTTAATAGGAAGATCCTCCGCATCGCAGTTTTTTATTTTTTTCTCAGTCCAATAGAATAAAATTCATACCTCATCATTAATTGATTGTGCAGAAAAATGTTCTAGACGAATTTTTTAGGAAATTTAATGCTCTACAAAAAAGGTATCTTATATTTTTTCCGTAAACCTCACCATTTGAATGATATTGAAGATTTAAGTTTGATTATTTTAAGACAAATTTCATTTTTGTTTATGAATTTTATAACTCGACAATAAATGACTATTATAAAATGTGCAATACAAATTTTTGTAGGAAATTAACTGCTCTATAAAAATGGTGTTTTATGTTTTGGCGATTAAATTAAGCGTTCAAAAGATATTCATCATCAAACTTTCATGTGTACTGATTTCTGTCTCTGAATATATATATATATATATATATATATATATATATATATATATTTTTATCATTTATTTTAGTTTAACTCAATTTTATTGTTACGCGATTCTTTTTACAGGTGTAACAAAAAGTGTTCCAATTTTAAAAAGAAAGTAAAATATTTCACGTTTAGTTGTATCCTTTGTCGGAATTACGATGAAATGTTGAAAAAAAAAATATGAATTTATATTGGCCACGATAGTTGGTTATTCCGGTTGTGCTAACTATAATCGAGGAAAGCACCGAAGCACGTGCGTTTTCGGAAAGCACGTGCATTTGTCGAAGTACTACTCCATGCTACGATATTTACTTTCGGTGTTGTTGTTGTGTGAAGTACATAAATGAAATTGTGCCAGTCTATAGCCAGTATATTGCACGAGAAATTTTGTTGTATACCTTTCTCTCTCTCTCTCTCTCTCTCTCTTTCCCTCTCCCTCTCTACAAGGTAGCAAACCCTTTAGTAGGGTTAGAAACGTACGCGTACGTGCCGTACAAACTTTACAACTATGTCAGTTTTAGAAAATTCTTAGAGATTTATTTTTCCCGTATGTTGTATAGTTACCAAAATTTTCTTTCAAATTCGTGAAATAGACGAATTCGAAAAAATAAAAAACTATTAGAAGACGCACATTTATATTGTATAATATATTACTTCTATAAAAAACTTTTTAAAACACTAGTGTATGTCTTCTTTAAACTGCATAAGACTTATTGTTTTTCTTTACCAATATATTTTAAATGTCTCAGATAAATGATTTATCTTAAAAGATGATTTTCGTTAAGAAGAGGCTATTAAATAAGATAGGAACCCGTCATTCCTGTTTTGGGCTTTCTAACACAGCATATAATCGTTGGAAATTTGTCCAAGAAGACAGTAAACAACAAGAGACAATTTTCTAAACTATTATAAAAAGAGAATTTGTTTATTTTCTTTTATAAACTTTATTAATTTTTTCTAGTAAAAAATTTATTAATATTAATTTCTTAAATTTTTTTATATTTTATTAATTTTTATAATTTTACAAATTTAATAATTGTAATAATTAATAAAATTCATTTTAAAAGTATAATAAAATTATTTTTACAAATTAATAAAATTAATTTATTTTAAAGTTAATAAAATTAATTTTAAAAAGTAATAAAATTAATTTATTAAAATTATTAAATTTAATTAATGATGTTCACAATTAAATTTCTCATTAAAAATCATCTGTACAATAAAAGAAAAATAAATGTACGTTTAACATTATATTTACGAACTAAGCCAATTTTTGACTCATTAAAAATTTGATTACTATACATATATAAAAGTCAAATATTATTTTTTTGGAAACATACGTTGGTTTTTAGTTACGTAATGATATATACTTAAGTAAACAATAATTCCTTTCCCTTAACTCACACCCTTCATTCAAACAATGTTTGTAAGTCATTAAAAAATAATGAACAAAACATTCGTAAATCTAGTGTTAAATGCGGACGAAATACACACACACACATTTGAAGTTTTTTATCTTTAATTTAAATTGTGATCTCAAATAACTTTATTAAATTTACTTCGATTAAAAACAAAAATATTTCGAACAATTCATGAGAATTAATTGAAAACTTCTGACTCTATTATTTCGTAAAAGTTATGTGAATTTTTCAAGAAATAAAAATATTCAAATGTAACGGAAATAAAAATTATTTTTATATTAAACTCTAAAAAATTTTTAATTCACCCACGCATTTAAAAATATAAATAATATTATTTTAAGAAAAACACACATAAAATTAGAATATCAAATTATAATATTATTTATTCTTCTATTGGTTTCTATATTGGATTTAAAAAAATGTTTAATTCACTCACATATATAAAACTATAAATCATAATATTTTAACACGTTGCGTACGGTACACTGTTCGAGCAACACGTTTCCAGAGACCACCCATTTTTGGGTGTACTTCTATGTCTAATAACATTACCCAATTTAAGAATTTAGCTATTATCATTGAGTTCATTTTTGCTGCAGTATTATTTGATTCATCTGATAAATCATCAAACAACAATTCACATTGATTTTTATTTTCTTTACTTCTATTCGTCATTTTGCTACTATTGAGTTGGCAACTAAGTAATTGCAGATTTTGTTTTACACCAAATTGTTTTTTGATAGCAAAGATCAGAAACTTTATGAACGTGGCATTATGACACTGCCTGACTGATGGCAAAAAGCCATCAACAAAAATGGACAGTACCTAATTGAATAAACTTATATTTTTAAGCAAAAATGTAATAATTTTCATTCTTATTTAAAATCCGCAATTACTTAGTTACCAATCAAATATTTTAGAATTAAAACCTATCTCATAAAAAAATTCTAATTTTTTATTATCATTTGAAAGACTCAAAATATAAATGATTTTTAAAAAGCTATTTTCTAACAAAGTGAAACGTTATTTCTGAAATAACAAAATGATATACAATACAATAAAATATTTTATAAGCTATGTTACAGAACTACTGTTGCAATAGCTATAATGATCCACTGATTGTTTCACTTTTGGAATGTTAGCATTAATTTTTTTCGTTAATTAAATGTTAATAGAGTACGAGAAATTCCGTTAACCCTTTGGGTACATTTGACGAATGACACTCGTCATCTGCTTACTTGGGCAAAGTTACAGATGGACAAGTCTAACTCTTTATCTAAATTTAAGAATCTTATATAAATATATCTGCTTCTCTCTTCCAAGTAGGCACGATGCCTGTTCCTCATCACAACGCGCTTCATATAGTCAGACTGTCGCTCCAGCGCTTTCGAAGTCTTCCAACGCTTCGTCTCCCCAATGGTGACTTATCTCGGGATATTTTGACCACTTGGTCAGCAGTCATGCGAGTGATGTGGTCATTCCACTCAACTTTTCTACTTAATACCCAATCGTTGATGTTCTCGATCTGGCATTCTTTCCTAAGGCCTTCGCTTCTTACTCTGTCTCATAGTGATTTCCCAGCTATTCTGCGAACTATCTTCATTTCAGTTGTTTCCATGATTTGGCGTGTTCTAGATGTTTCGGGTCTTGTTTCTGCCGCATATGTTAGTATAGGTCTTATAGCGGTTTTGTATATACGCGCTTTTGCATCTATTCTTAGGTGCTTGTTACGGAATATGGTGTCGTTTTTATAGTGAGGCTGTTCTTGCTGCCTGGATGGCTTGTCCTTTTACTTCTGATTCTATGTCACCGAAGCTCGACATTTTTATGCCTAAGTAGTTGAATTCCATCACTTGTTGTATTATTTTGTTATTGACAACCAATTTACATCTTAGGGGTGTTTTAGATATAGTCATGCACTTAGTCTTGGATGTTGATATAGACATCCCGAGTGTCTTGGCAGTTATGTTGAACGTATACAGGAGCCTTTGCAGGTCATCCTCATTTTCCGCTATCAGAACCGCATCATCGACGTAACACGAGATTTTTATCTCACGGTTCCCCATTTGATATCCTCTTTGTTCGCGCACCTTCTTTATGATTTCATCCATTATAATGTTAAAAAGTAGGGGGCTCATTGAGTCACCCTGTCGAATACCTCTTTCAACCATTATGGGTTCTGTGAGTTCGTCGTTTATCTTTGCCTGTATTCGATTATTCCGATAGATGTCTTCGATAGTTTTGATGATGTTACTCGGTATTTGTCTGTCATACCTCTAACCGTATTCGGTCGAACGCCTTTTCTAGGTCTATAAAACAGAAAAATGCTGGTTTATTGTATTCTATGAACTTAAATATAGTCCATTATATGGACTTAAATATAGTCCATTGTATGGACCTAATTATATAAATATATAAAATTTAAAAATATATAAATATTTCTATTTTATTTCATTAATATATTTATTTATATTTTCTAATTGAAATGTTGTTTGCAAAAATATATTTATATCACCAATATAAATATATTCTAAATAAAATGTATTACTTTTACATATTAATCCATATAAGCAACAAATTAAATTTGTTATATATGCATAAAAATCTTCAAATAATTCAGTACTCAAGGGGTCAACCTGGTTAACTTAATAAAAAAAATCCAATTTTTATTCCTTAAATCATTAATTAAAATTAAAAAAAAAAATTAAAAAATCTCGTGAACTGTTCGCAATGTTTAAAGAAAAACACATATACACAGACATAAAATTAGAATGTTAAATTATTATCTGTTCTTCTAGAAACATACAAGAATGTTTTTCGCATAATCAATCAAATTTCTCTCACTGTATCTCTAAATCTATCTCCTTATCTATCTCTGGAGATTTCAAAGCTGTAGTACTGACGACTGCTTCACAACATATGTTATATACTATACCTCCTATCAAGCGAGTCTCTGCTTGGGATAGCAAATTTACCATTTACCGAATCTCCGAGCAATGAATATTCCGTCGTATGACGGTATAACGGAATTTACGTGGCACGTACCGCATCCTCCTTTATTATAGTTGCCGATTCGCTTCCGTGCCGAATCTCCCTTGTCTATAAAGGTTTCCTACCATCGTATGCTTCTCTCTCTCTCTCTCTCTCTCTCTCTCTCTTTCTCTCTCTTTGCAGTAACACCACGATTATTCTATGGATTTCAATCCACATAATTATCGAAGAGAGACAAGCAACCTTTACATGCCGTGCATACAAGATTTTAACCGTTATCCAACACTCACTTTCCAGTCAAAGCTTATAGGATTAGCTTCGATATTTTTCAAATACGATCGAGAGGATATTTTCATGTCGAAAAATATGACTGACGTCTAATCGAAACAATCGTTTCTTTTTCTTTTATTTTTCACTTGCAGAGAAATTGACGTGTTTCAAAAAAATTCTATCGCTAACCTCAAATCTGTTTTTTTTAAATCTAATTCCGACGAAATTCGATTTATTCTTCTCACTCTCTCTTATTTTTTCTATTTCTTGGTAAATTTTTTTTTAAATATAAAATTGAAGGTAGATGAAGAAATAAAAACAAAACAAAAAATTGTATGCAAACTATTAGTAAACGTTAGAATTCTTGTGCAAAATTTTGCAACTTTAGAGGAAACGTTACAAACGTTGTTGCTTGAGTATAGGTAAAAGTTAACAGAGGTTTGAGGAGGAGAACTAGAGATATGTGTGTGTGTGTGTGTGTGTGTGAGTGGACGTTGCTGGAGCAAAGGTGGAACACACTGGGAAAGCAACAAATTGCCTCGTCTAATATAACAAACAGGTTGCGGAGGTAGCGTGTCGCTCGTATAATGCTCCGGGGTGTTACTGCCACGGTAGAACAAAAAATTATCACTTCAAGTGGCTCTGGCACGGTTGTACACTGTATCATGCGACAGAGACACGAATGCGAATCTACGACTAGAATGCTAGAATGAACGAGTGAGAGAGAGAGAGAGAGAGAGAGAGAGAGATAGAAAGAGGCAAAAAAAGTAGAAAAAGTGAAAGGGAGATAAAAAAAAAGGGTTTCTTTTTTTCTCTCGTTGTTACATGGTTTCGCGACCTCCTCCGGCGATCGTTTCACCTCACCTATGCCCGTTTGTCGTCAAGGGAGGACTCCAATGAACGATTCACCTCAACATCGAGTTAACGACAAATAAAAGCTCGATCGATCACCGTTCTCTACATTGAGTTATCGAAATTCGATCTCGCATAACTTTGCCTTGACTTATTTTCTAATATAAGCTACTATTATCAGTTATCTCTTTTGATATTACAATTTTATCTTTGATATATGAATATTTCGTCTTTTTGTTCTTTTTTTTTTTTACATAAATTTGTAATATTATATCGAGAAATTTGATATTTGATTTATTAATTTAGAATTATTGTAAGAATTAATTGAAATAACTTGATCCTTCGATAATTTTAATATTAAAATTTGATTTTATGTTAGGTAATATTCTTTTCGATTATTTTTTTATTCGCTTTACTCTCTTTTTTTTTCATAGATTTATAAAATACTTCCTGTGGATCAGTCTGATTGAATAGAAAAGAAGATAAGTATAGATAAAGGTAAGGTTATGTTCAAATATTCCGCGTACTTACCGAGATCTATGTCTAACAGATGACGTTGGAATTACCTGTATCTTTTTTACTTTTTTTTTAAATTAATTAATTATTTTATGAATAAATTAATGTAATAAAAGCATTCATGTATACGAATGCAACCGTGTGTCAAAATTTCAAAACAATTGATAAATTACTTTCGGAGATTAGAGATTAGGAACATACGAAATCTACATTTTATATATGTAGATTATTAAATCAGAAAATTAATTGTTAACTTAATTTATTTACGATTATTGAACCATATTAATAACAGTAATCAACTTATTTTTCTTTTCTACAAATGTTTTAATTGCAGTACATTTATACTTAAAAAAAAAACATTGATCAAATTTAGAATATTTAAATGAAATATGAAATTTCTTACGATAAAATAAAATCAAATAAATTAATATTAAAAATATATAAAATAATAATTTATTGAAATAAATTTTATTTTACAAGTACTAGTCATTCGAGAGCAATTGTTTCAAATCCATACTTTAAAAATTTAAAAATAAGTTTTAAAAATTCAATGTTCAAAGTCAAATAAAACAACGTCATAGCAAAAAAAAAATAAATTTTGTTTTAAATCAGAATTTAAGAAACAAGAAAAACTTGTCTATCGATTTAAACACGTTTTTTTTTTTATTTTACGCTTAGAAGACATTCGAGCAATTTTTTTAAAATGTATACGTCTCGTTTTAGAATTCAATGTTCAAAGTCAAAGAAAATAACGTCATAGCGAAATACTAGACACACACACACACACAAACACATACGAGAAGACATTTCTAATACTCCTGTTTCATGAATTGTATTAAAAAGGAATATAATCAGATACGATAATTTAAAAATGAAAGAATCAAATGTATATTAAAAAGTTCAAAAGGTTTTGAACCTTGCAATTTAACCGGAAGGGGAGCGTTCTACTGGTACTTGCTTTTGTTCCCAACGTGGTTATATGGCTACTTCCTGCTAGATGCTATGCCATCAACCACGACGTCGGATCCTTTCTCTTTCTCTCTCTCTCTCTCTTTCTTTTTGTCTTTCTCTCTCTCTCTCTCTCATTCTCTCTGTCTGTCTGTCTCTCCTTTTCTCTCTCTTATTTTGTTCCGTGTATCAAATTCTAGCCCGAGAGGATGATACGTGGGAGCTTCACGCGCTCGGAAGCGAAAAGGATGTCTGAAATAACATCCAGCTACGAGAGAGGCATTCGAAAGAGAATGAGAGAGAATAGTACTCGAGTCTGATCATGGTCGAGCCAGGTAAGATAGTTGGAAACAAAAAATACGTGTTAACCGTAGGAGAAGTAAGATATCATGAACTAAAATATGAACAAATTTCAACCAGTTTTATACAATTTTTTTTCTAATGCAATTAACAAAAGAAAATAGAAGAAAAAAATAGATGATTTGATAACCGTATAAGTGGAAATTCATTTGAAGTTTAATTTCATTATTTATTTTATATTATAAAATTATATATACGTTTATTGATTTATATATTTATATTTATTTATAAAAAAATTATATATATTTTTATTTATTTATATTTACATTTACTTATAATAAAATTATAGATATTAAACATCTATCTATTATATATATCATATAATTATCATATAATTGATAATAAATAAAAATATATATAATTAAAATAAATTTATTTTAATAATATATTATTAAAAGAAATACATATTTATTTTAATTATATAATATAAATTATATATATATATTTTTCAAGATAGTTCAAACTTATCTGCTTTAACCAATTAAGACAGATTATTTTAAATAGATAAATTGTTAATAGATGAATACATTCAAATTTTTTCTAAAAAATAATATAGATAATTGTTTAATAATAAATTACAATAATTTAATGATATTATAATAATAAATGTTCAAATATAATCTTATATATTTATCGCTTACACACACCACCTCATGTTTCACCATTTTAAATTTTGAAACTCCCTATAGATAAGTATCGATCTAGAATAATAGAAAAAGTCAAGCATTTACCATTCCTCCCTATCTATATTTTGCTATTAAATGAAATATCTAGGTATACAGGTAAATGTAGTGTAACATGGGGCCGAAAATAAGACAAGGATAACTTTGACGCGCATACCCAGGATGCTAGTTTCTAGAAGAGGAACTTCCAAGACCACTCGTCCGTCGAGGGAGAAAAATTATCGACGTTATGTCAGTTTGAAAAATCCTTCGTGTCAAGAAGAAAGCATTTAGCCTGGTTGGTGCTGTTAGCTAGCAAGCTACCTAGCTTCTCTTCTTGTTTTCTGTACCAGCAAACGTTACCGTTCTACCACGTCAATTTTTGAAGATGAAAGAAATTATAGATAGATTTCTATGAGTTGAAAGAAAAATAGTTGAAATATATATAGAGATATTTTTAACTTTGGTATCTATTACTCACATAAAATAATAATAGACGAAAACATATAAACAGAAAGGTTATAGTTATGTTATATGTAAATCTGAAAAAAACGTGAAATAATTAAATTTTAATACAGCGCCATTTATTGATAACTTACGGTACTTAGAGGCTTAGATAACCTTTAAATAATAAATCCTTTAATTAGAAATAAAAAATAGAAAATAATCAAGATAAAAACTATCCTATATGCTAAGTAAAAAATAGTCACACAAAATAAAAAAGATTTCATTAAAATAAGTTCAGTAGTTTTGGAATTTATAAGAAACCAACAATATGACACTGAATTTTTATATATATATATATATATAGATATTTATAATCTAGGTGTCTATTACTCACATAAAATAATAATACACAAAAAAATAAAAAAATCAAGGTTAATTATGTCAAGTTGATTTAAAATAATTCTTAACTATTTAATGCAATCAAATTAATATTCATTAATATATTATTTCTGATAATTTAAATTAGGGATAAACAACATAAAATTTTTAATATATATGGGGCATTCTCTCTCTCCACGCCAAATCGGACAGTTTTAAAAATTTTTCTTTTTGATTTCCGCCATTTTTTGATATCTTTTAGTACCCATCGAAAAACCCTTCCTCCTAAATTTTGGCATTTTTTTATCATCCGTTCCAAAGATATCGAATTTTCAAAAAAACAGCTCTTTCTGTGGTTTTTGGCCCGTAACTTTTTTAAAACTCATCCAAATGAAAATTACCATTCTACATAAAAGATTTGTTTTTCAATGTACTTTTCGAAAAAAACAATTCAAAAAAATTATTAAGTGTCTTAATAAGTAATTTTCGATTTTTAAACTTTAAATTGCATTTTTTAAAGTGAGTGCATATTTTGATTTTATTCAAAATTTTTTACTGCAAACTACTACTAATTCCACAACTTTTTAGGCCGGTCTGGTCGTGGGCCTTCGATAACTACTATTTTTTTTCGATTTTTGAAAATTAAAAAAAAAATTTCTTTTTTTATTTTATTAAATTTTGTCATTTATTTCTCTCTTTTAATGTATTTTGAAAAACTTAACATATTTTTTTTTATTATAACAAGCGTAGGAAAGTCTTAATTATAAAAATAAAAAATAATAAAATATAAAAATTATAAAATAAAATTAACCAAAAAAATAAGAAAAGTCTTGATTTATTTTCGTGATTTCGACTATCATAATTATTTATTTTTAAACTTATTTCATTAATATTTTCATCAGTCTCATCTTTACAGATTAATTCAGTCTCATTTTCAATTACTTTAACCTGCTTTGCATTTATGATTTTGTTATTTAATAAAATTCTATAGACATTTGTATCGTATCTTACCAAAATACCTATTCTTGCTTTGTCATCCCATTTACCTTTTCTTAAGATTTCAGGCACTCTTACAAAAACTTACCTTCCATAAATTTTCAAATGTTTAACATTTGGTTTTTTCTGAAAAATACTTCAAATAGGGTTTTGTTTTCATGAGTATTGGCTATTGTACGATTCTTCAAATAAGCAACCGTCTTCATTATTTCAGGCCAATATCTTTCATTTATTTTAGCTTCTCTAGCCAAGCATCTTCCTATGTTCATTGCTGATCTATTGTATCTTTCAGCTATTCCATTCAACTCGTGTGCGTATGGTGAACATGGTAAAATCTCAATTCCTTTCTCTTTTGCAAAATCAAATATTTCTTTGTTTAAATACTCTTTACCATTATCACATTGTACTTTCTTAATACATTTATCAAATTAATTTTCTACTAAATTAACAAACTCTTTAAAACACGATGCTGTTTCAGCTTTACTTTTAATACAATATATTTTTGTGCATTTACTATAATCATCTATAAAAGTTACAAAATATTTTACTCCACCACATAACCTGTGGTTCTATGTGGCCCATTTACATCAGTATGAATCAATTCTAGAATTTCTTTATCATGAGTTCTCTTATTTTCGAATGGTACATTAGCCATTTTACTCTGTATGCAGTTTGAACAAGTCATCTTATCATTTTCTAATTTTTCTGGTAAATCATCAACTAATTTATCATTTACTAATTTATTTAAATGTTGAAAATATACATGGCCAAGCGCTTTATGCCATTTTTCTTTTTCTGTTAATTTTATTACATTTG
Organism: Polistes dominula; assembly: GCF_001465965.1. The sequence goes on along the minus strand of NW_015148981.1, from coordinate 1,090,349 downwards.
TGTATACATTTTTGTTTAAATCTTTACAAAAACTTTTCATATGATACAAACCATTTATTTTCGATGCTATAGCTGTTAAATTTCCCTTTTTTATTATAAATTTTAACAATCAACAAATTTCTTTTCATACCTTTTACAAAGAAAACATTTTCCAAATGAACCTCTGCTTTATTATAATAAATTTTAAATGTCGTTCTAACAGCACCAATTTTTGTCGCTTTTAACAGTTTATCGTCAGGAAAACTTATATCAACAGAACTTTCTAAATTTTCGCACTTGTACAAATATTTTTCATCATTCACAATATGATGCGAACACCCACTGTCCAATAACCACTGAATCATATTCGGATTCTCACTTTTATACTCACTTAAGTTATTCACATTCACTTTTACTACTTCCGTTGCCCATGCTTCATACGAAGTCTCGTTGTTACGCTGCTCGTCTCTCGTTGTTTGTTGATGAACTGTTTCTCATCCTCGACCAAAACCTCTATGTTGACCTCTGTCGTAACCTCTAAATGATCCTCGTTGACCTCTATGAGTTGACTGCTTTCCTCGTCCTTGACTTTGCGGTGCTTCCCAGCATTCTTTTATATAATGTCCAACTTTTCCACATCTGTGACACTTTCCTCTTGTTTTTACGTTGAATGTACTTGCATTGGTTCTGCTTCCACCTTTTCTCATACTCTTTTCTAGTATTTTTAATTTCACTAGATCTACAGTTCTTTCTTTCTCTGGTACTTGATCAATAATGTCACCGATATAGCAATATTCCGATGGCAATGCTTTTATTATATATTGCATTTTTTCATCTTCGGTTAAGCTTGCACCTGCAGCTTTCAAATCATCGCATGCTCTCTCGAAATCAACAAAGAAATTTTCTACTATAGTGTAATCTTTCAATTTAATCTCTTCTAGTTTGTTTCTGTTTAATTTTTCTAACATTGTTGACTTATTTAAATACATTTTTTCTAACCTTTCCATCATTTCTAGTGTTGTTTTACACTCATATATGTATTCTAGCTGCTTGTCGGAAACTGCACTAATCAAAATCGTTTTTGCTTTTAAATCTTGTCTTCTCCAATCTTCTGCTTTTTCACTATCATTTCTGTCCCTTTTTGCAGGTTCCTGACACTCTTTGTATTCTAATATATTCATTAATCTAAACTTCCAACTGCTGAAGTTTGCTCCATCATACACTGGTATTGAAATATCGTCAATTTTTGAATATTTCGCCATTTTTTCTTTTTCTTTTATACTATCACTGATTTCTCTTTACAAAATCAAAACCTTTTTTAACGTTATCAGAAAGACTTTTCTCACGTGATTTCTTGTTTCTTTATCTATTTCTTTACTGTCTATATTTTCACTAAACTCGTTATTTTCTTCTTTTTTTTTCACTTTGCTTAACCAATTGAATATTTAATTATTATTAGTCTTTTCTTTTACAACCATGCGCTCTTTATTATAACCGTGTGCTTAACCTCAAAACCCGCCACGTGCTCACACAATATTTTGATCTATCTGCATCGGCCTTCAAATTAATTATTTTCTTTACACTTTTACACTTTTCGTAAACTAGATTACTTTGCCCCTTTTAACATTATCATTTCTTTTATCACTCGCGAGCATATTAGCCGATATCAAAACATTCGAGACACGTGTTCTATCAAACCTAATAATTATTTTGTTAGGATTAAATATGATATGGTATTCTTAATACAGTCATATACAGAATTATGTATAGATTGGGTTTAAAACTAAGTAATTGCCGACTTCAGTTATAGATGTCTCTCACTCCCATTTTTATGTAGGGATCCTATAGAAGGGATGCGCCATGTACATTGCTGGGGGACCGAAACTCGATTTTGCGCGCGAATGATTCAAACATTGAAATAATTATGAAATAATGAATTGCATCAAATACAGAAAAAAAATGAACTATATTTAATGATAATTAAAAATTTATATT
>NW_015148981.1:1074767-1088135 GCF_001465965.1 Polistes dominula | reverse complement strand
CAGAAAAAAAATGAACTATATTTAATGATAATTAAAAATTTATATTAAAATAGAATAGGTTACACGAAAAAATTATTATAAATTCAAGCGGTCCCCTAAAATTTTCAGCTAATGGCACATGAGCTGAATATGAATGGCGCATCCCTCCTACAGGATCCCTACACACGCGTACTTCTATTCGACTTACGGTGCGTTTGCAACGCTCTTCTTATGATACGATAGTAATGTACCTTTATTTTCCAAAAATTTTTTATAAGTTTTCGGAGCGTAACCCACCTTCTTGCATTAGCTCTGGATCTCAGACAAACAGTGATCCCATTCGTACGATAATTATCGTACACGTCACACAATTTGAAGCATTGTACGATCCAAAATTCAACTTGTACGATAATTTATGTTAATTCAATATGTAAATATAAGTTTCGGTATGACTTGATTTTATTTTTGTTATGCGATTCGGTTGCAGTGCACTCTAGTGCTCTCAGTTATTTATATATCGAAAATTTCGAAAAAGCAATTTTTTGATTGGCTACAGTCATGTTTCTTAGCCACATAGTCATACAATAGTCAGATATAGTCAGATAGCTAGGAAAAAAGACGATAAAAAGGAGAAAAAAGCGAAAAAAGGACGAAAACAACGAACCAAAGACTAAAAAAAAAAGAAAAAAAAAAGGGTATCAAGTTTGCTAAGATATACATTTTTACTTTTTTTTTGCAATATTAGAATCCAAAGAAATCTGGAATTTCAGAAAATCGGATCTGATTTTTTTGTGCGTACTGTTAGGCCCAACGTGAACTATGCTGTAAATACCTGCTTAGGAGTATTCTTTTAATCTCCTGGAAAACCTGTTTAAACCTGCTAGGCCTAATAAATAAAATCTATACCTGCGCTGCATACCGATCTAAGGAATTTCCATTCATATTTTTCACTCCGAACATAAAATGTGGAATTTTAGGCAATCCTCCCACTGCACCGTTGGAACACCAATAAGAAACCCTTAACCTATGAAAGAACGCCCTTCTTCTAGAACATTTCTTGTTCCGATTTCCCTTAAAAGGGGCTCCATCGACAACCAAAACTATCCGAAACTCACTTCGATCCTGACCGTTACCCTTGTAAGTGGTATGTATCCGAACGTAAAATCTGTATTAAATAAGTTATTCTTTCCAAAACTTGGAATTCCTTGTTGTTAATACAATTACAAGAATTCAATAGACCAAATTTTTACGTTATGCGGAAATCAACGCAAATTTAATCTTACGCGAACATTTCCGCGTAACAGTGCGATAATTTTACTTAAAACCCGATAATTTTATGGTACTGTGTCGATCAGACAAGCTAAAGTTTCTGGGATCACTGCAGACAACACATCATTTTCTTGGAACCTATTTACTGTGTTATAGAAGGATTACCTGTATTCAGCTAAACTTATATTGTGGTCGTGTACACTTCTATTTGACTAGAGAAAGTAAGAGTGTTTGTGTCCCATTTATTTTCATTACGGATCGAAGTACTACTACATCTCGTGACAACATCCATCACTGATCTTGCAATAAAATGTATATAGCGGTGTAATTGTATTTTGCTAATTTTTCTTCTTTGAATATTATAATATTCGTGTAACTAATTTATTTGTATAAGTATCCTCTTGTAACAAAGTATTCGCTTATCACAGGCTTTCCTCTCAATTTCGTGAGAATTTTAAAATGCCTAGACAAGTTGTATCGTTAAGAACGAAATTAGCATGCATTGATTTACTTATCCAATTCTTATCTCACTAGTTTCTACGATAAAAATTATTGCATGCGTATTGGCTATTACTCACTATTTAATAGTAAATTATTGTTTTCCTATTATTTTCTCTAAACAAATGTATCGAAAATTTATTTAATATAAAAAGATATAAAATATAAAAATTAATATGATATTATTAAAATATTTAACAAAATGGTTATTGCTTTATCGTTGTGGGCAGTTATATTATTTATTTAAGCTCTTACATTACTGAATTGTTTCATTTGATGAGACATGAAATAATCAGTGACATGATAGTAAATAGCTGGAAAGAAATATCACATAAAATATTGTTTGTCAAAATAAAATGCTATTTTTACATTTACAGGGTTAATCGACTAAGAAGAAAAACAATTTATAATAAAAATAAAAACGAAATCCATACAGAATTTGGAATATTAACGATCCTTTTTTGTTATATGCTGTTACGAAAAATTCATTGGTATACTATTTTTCAGACAATATGTTTTCTCAACATTAACAGAGTTATAGATATCACAAGCACAAATATTAAAGCATAATTCACTTTCGTTTATAGAGGTCTTTCTCTGGATAAATGTGACATAAATAATACGATATAAACTATTTACGTGCTAAGTGCTATATATACAATAAATTAATGTTAAGGATAATACTAGCTACTTACCCTCGGTCTGAAAAAATTAGAAAAATAAAAAAAAGCTATCCAAACTAGGAAAAAAGTCTCTTTACATTGTGAAGTTAGGAGAAAACAAGATAAACACTTAACAATAAAAATAAGAATTAGAAAAAATAATTTTGACACAGTTATGTCAACTTTAAAAAGGGACGAGTTGAGTATTATTTTTCAATATTTAAATGATGTGGATTTGCACGATGCATCTAGAGTTTGTAGGTACAGTAATAACAAATATTTATAATATCATTGTATATTGTAAAATAATATTTTAATAATTAATAGTACATAATATATATTATATAGGATAACTTGATACGATAAACGCATTTATAAGTTAATAATAATTAGTAATAGGAATTTTGTATACACATAAAAATGTATTTTTCTTTATTATAGATTTTGGTTAGAAATTGCCAAAGAAGAGAAATATAGAAGGAAACCTACATGGATGAATAAAACAGGATTAAAATTCTTACAAAATTTTCAAACTTTTAAAACAGAATTTATAGACTATTGCCAAATTAAGCCTTCTTTACATTTAATGTTTTACAATTCTGAATTCCCCAAAGAAATTCTAGAGGGTAAATTTGATCAAATATATATTATATATATATATATATATAGATTAATGTTAAAGTATTGATTTCTTTTAATATTTTCATATATTTTTTTTTTTCTAAGGATGCTATTGTCAATATAAACCATACATTTATAGCACAATCACAGTAAAATCCTTATGTACAAGGATTACTAAAAATGACATTTCTAACACTTTTTTTCCTGAAATGCCAAATATAAAGATCACTACGATTACTCTTAATTATACCTGTCGAAGAACGGAAGGAGTTTTGAGGAGTTTTGAAGGAGTTTTTTGCGAAGAACTAAAATGTTTTTATGACATATCATTTAGAAAAGCCCGTGAACTGAAAACAATATTCGAACCATTTACTGGTAACGATATTCCTATGTCAAGCTGTGTCGTCTTTATTTACAATTACCGCAAGTCTGAAGTAACAGAAAATTTAGTTTTTCGTTTAAAAGAATGGTAATATATTCAATATTTAATATAGTTTCTTGATAATAACATATAATTCAATTTGTATTTGAAAATATTTAATATTTATCTTATTAAGGTTTCCAACTAAAAAAATGTCGATATTGGCTATAGCAACGGATAACATATCATTTTGCAATAATAATTATAGTTCACGAGTATGTCGATTCAATGCGGATTGCATTGCTATTTTATTAAATGGTACTAATATGGAAAGTTGGACTCATGAATTTAAGTTTATTTCTTCTACGGAGATAGAGATGACAGAATTTAAAAAAAAAGTCAGTTTGAAGAAACATTCAGTATGTTTCATGGGCAGTAGTGTAAATTGTTTCCAATATTATTTCTATCAATATGAAAGGTTATTTCCAGATTTATTTCCAAACGTACCGTTATTTAATATAAACTGTATTGGATCAGTGGCTTCAAATGAAATAGAAGGTTAGTAAAATATTCATAAAAAAACAATGAAATAATACATATTTATATATATACAGATACATCAACAAAATTTATTTCTTTGTATAATTATTTTAGAAATCTGTAACAGTATAGACACTTTCGAAGAGAACCAAAATACAGGATTTTTGTTACTTACACATGATTAATTATATTCATAAATTTTATCAAAATGAGTTTTTAACAAACATTGTAGTAATAATTAACGTAAAATGAAAAAAGTAATAACGTATATATGTATAATGAATGTATATTTAAATTGTTTCGTAATATATGAGACTCACTTCTAAGGTATAAGCGGAAGACACGAGAACTATAAAAAAATAACTATTACATGAACATGTGTCTTAAATGAATTTGTCTCAAAATTCTAACAATTTCTGTGAATAAATAATCCGTAATAGCTTATGTTTGTAGAAGATTATCAAAATTAAAATACTGTGATTATATTTTAAAATTATTTCTTATTTTCTATAATATTGCACATTAATTAATTAAATTTAGTCTTTTTAGATTTATTCAATTCAGTTTTAATATTGAGTTCTATTACTATGAATACTTTAGTAATTCCTATTTGTTGTAAGTTTAAAGTTAAAAGTACGTAATAAGACCTCTTATTTCTGGGATTATTTAAAAACATTTATCTATTTGACAAAAAAGATCTGCATTAAAAAAYTTCGAGCAAAGTATACACAAAACTTTGTCAACGAATCAAATGCTTAATCTAGAATTTGAAAAAACAATCAAATTAAATAAAAAAATTTTAACCAAAAATGAATTTGAATTTTTTCGGCCACTCTTGAAATAAATGCTTATATAAATAATTAAATATTAATCAATAAATAATTCGTTTCCTACGAAAGATTTTCCAAGGAAAAAAAAAACAAATCAGAATTTGTATATCATTATTTTATTTTATAAACAATACAATATTTTACATAATTTTCCTGTCATTTGATTGTCGCGATATTGCGAAGTATTGTGTAAATTACCTTTTTAGAAGAAAAAAGGAATGTAACACAGTATTCAAACTCTATAAATAAAAAAAATAAAATATTTATAAGAGAAAATAGAAAAGGTTGCTAGTAGTAGAGTGGATGGAAAATCGTGAAAAGGGCGAACGATAAGGTTGGAAAAGCTAACTGGACGATGGACGAGCATCCCACTTTGCTCACTTACAGTGAAAGAAGAAAAGAACTGGTCTTCAGCGAAACAAATAAATCTGGGTGCCACCGCCTTTTTGAATTTCCTACGCTTCTCTCTTTCTCGCACCATTGCCCAGTCATAAGTTCTGACTATGCGTTGAAATGTTTAGCATCGGAAGTCACTCGTAATAGTTTGCTTGATGATGGGCCCACATTTTGAGGGATAGTGTCGGTAATAGGTGTGTCAGTACGCACGGCGATATGCGGTTCATGCGTAACTTATCGATAAGGTAATTATGTAAGCGCACCCCTCTGGCATAAATGGGCACTTCCTTGTCTTAGGATCTAGATCACCTTTTGTTACTTCCTTTCATCTTGATCTGTTAGCCGTTCGAGTAACACGGGGAAGTGAAAATTCTCTTAACTATTGCGTTAACTTACTAACAATAAGTATAAAGAGAGTTGAAAGGTTAGGAGAAAAATATGGGTATGTAAGCTCTACTGTACGAATATATCTTTCACAGAAGTAAAATTACCTGGGCTCGTAGATGAACAGTATAATAACTATAGTAACGAAGTCCTACTTCCTAATACATTTACCGAAGCACAAAAAGAAGGATCCTCCTTCCTCTCTATTTTTCTTTATATTTTTTGCTTTTCCTATCCCTTTTCCCATTTCTTTTTCATTTCGTCTTTTTCTATTTGATTTTCGTAGTCTCAAATTTTCCAAGGAAAAGGAATGAAAGCTTGAAGGAGAACATCGTCTTGGTTTTGCCGATAAACTGGTACTTTCTTTTGAAGTAACCCTTTCCAACAATACTCTTTTACATTCCTTCTACTTTAATTACATCACCACTTAGCGTCAAATGACGATCAATTCGACCAAACGGATTCACCTGTCGTCTTATATTCCAACCTACTGTTTACCGTTTTCCCCGAAAATATATGTATTTCCTTCCTTTCTTCTTTCTTTTCTTAGCCTTTTTCTCTTTCTTTTCTATTTACATCCATTACGGAGGCTTAGTTCTTTATTCCTTTTTTTTCTATGTTTTAACCTTTTAAGCACGGCTGACGATGTTGCACAGGGATGTTTCTCTGTAGAGCAAGGTTCAATGAGAATTTTGCGTAAACGGTACAACTATAATGTGTGACGAACAACGATGTTCTTTACGAGAGTACATTAAAATAAAGATTTTTATGGTTAAATTATAAATTTTCTTTAAAAACATAATACACGTATTTTAATACATTGACTGTCACGGCATATTCAAGGATTCCGGTCCTAGAGGCCAATTTAATTTTATCATATCATATTATTAAGAATGTTAATTATGGTACATCAGACGAACGAAATTAACGAAGAACTTAGGTAATTCATGTTTTTATTCGGTTAACAAATTACTTAGCTCGTGGTTGCTGTATACGCGATTAAAAATCAGGATTTACAGAACAATATCATACTGCCGTTAGTCGTTTATGGTAGGATAACGTGGCCGCTTACGTTACGGTACGAAAAGAAATTTAGGGTTTTCGAAAACAAAATTCTTCGTAAAATCTTCGGTGCAAAACACGATATAGAAACCAGTGAATTGAGAAAATTCCATAACGTAGAAGTACATCGATTGTACAACAAACCGGACATTATTAGCGTCATAAAATCACGCCGTTTTTAGATGGGCTGGTTACGTAGCGCGCATAGGGCGCACAAAATATTGGTCGGAATACCAAACGGGAAAAGACCACTAGGTAGACCGAGACGTAGATGGGAGGATAATATTAGAAGGGATCTGAAAGAAATAGGATACGTAGACCGCGAGTGGAAGGATCGCGCTCAGGGACGAGAATAATGGCGGAACTTGGTATGTGCGGCAATGAACTTTCGAGTTCCTAACGCCAATTAATAATAATAATAATAATAANNNAATAATAATAATCATATATATATATATATATATATATATATATAGATATAGATATAGATATTTCTAAATTGCCATTAGGTATCTATTACTCGTATTATTTAATTTTTGATATTTTGATTATTCATTGTATTATTTAACAGATAAATTCAAGTTTTAGTGAATAAAATAATATGGGCGTTATGATTTTAGAAACTAGATATTCACTCGAATGGGTTGAAATGGTATCATGCTCTCACGTTAAAATCTCTACGAACAAAAAATATATCTCTCTATGGGAAAGGATATTAGAGATAACATTAAACATGAAGAATATAAAAACATAGAGTGAATAGTAGAAACGATGGGCAGGGACTATTGCAGTTCGATGTAACCTCGTGTGCATTTGAAGAAGAACATACGTTCTCCCATAACCCCAACATACATAGTGACTACTTTCAACTACACTTTTCTCTACTTCGACACACTACTCAGTTTTTGATAAATCGATCCTCTCTGTTTTTACCTTTCTTTTTTTTTTTACTGTTGCTCCTAAAGCATTCGAAAGTTTACAGGCCCCGGTTAAATATTTCGAGGTGAACGTGTAGAAAGAAGAAGAAAAAAAAAAGGAAGAAGCCAACTTCGTGAAAGTTGAAGCAGCGTTGAAGTAACGTTGATGCGGTGAAGGACGAAAAAGAAAGGAAAAGAAAAAAAGGAAAAAGTAGGAGAAGAAAAAGAAAAAAATAGAAGAGGGAAGAAAATGAATGGATGAAGTTTCGTCTTTGGTCTGATTAACGGCAAATATGTCGTGACGAAGACTCGTGACCGGAAATGAAAACTATTTCAACAGGAAAGAAAAACGTCTTCGAACTAAATATCCTTAATAATTTGATACGCAAAATATTAATAATTATTAGAACAATTTATTCATATTCAACAAACATTTTAAAATGAACGTTTAGTTTGTAATCTTTTTTAATCTGACTGGAAAAATTGTACTTAAATAAAAAATACTGTTGCAAATTAATATAATTTAGTAAAATTTAAGAAAACAGATATAATAAAATAAAAATGATGTTTACAAAATTCGAAAAGGAACATATTACGATATGAAAGAATAAAAAATTAATGGCAAATATATTTAAATATTATTTTGTTAAGAATAGTAATAATAATATTTTTTTTTTAATCATTTAGCGATACTTTTTGCAAACGTTCTTAACAAACTTCACCACTGCAATTATGCTTCTTTCGCAAATGAAAATGGAATTATAATTTTGGTTACTTTATTCAGCTTGTATATTGTATAATTCTTAACAGGTGTATTGAGTAACATAATTTACTTTAGATAAATATTTTAATATTTCAGATAATATTTTAGATTAAAATCTGCTGTTTGGTTCAATGTTTTTATAAAAAAAAAGTATGTATAATATTTTTATATTTTAAGTACAAAAAAATGGAGAGATTCCTGTGAAGTGTTGAAAGAGGAAATCTTCAAATTTTCGTTAACCCATTCTGTCTTTATCTCTCTCTCTCTCTCTATATTCACTTGACGTAGCTAAATTGGACATCTCTTGAGTAATTAGACGATAGACCGCAAGGGTATCAAGAATTTACAGCATTGGCAAGCACACTTAACCACGGAACAACGTAGATGTTGGAATAATTAACGAATTCTATTGAGAATTTTCTAAAGGAAGAATACATTAAATAAATAATATTTAAACTTTTTAATTATAATAATTATAATTATACATTTAAGGTTTATCATTATTGTTTATTTATTTGAATAATATTATTTATCTTTTTTTAGGAATTAAAAAAAAAGAGAAATGATATTACAATATATAAATATTACTATATATATATTTACTTAAATTAATAATTTTTGATAAAATAAAATCTTAACTGTTTATAATTAACACAAAATCACTAATTATTATACGTCGTGTTTTATGCTACTTTTAATATGTTATTTATTAACAAAATTATTTCTTACCCCGTCCTACTTTTTAACTTAACTCTTTATTATTTGTCGTATTACTTTTACACTTTTCATGATTTTCCAAAACAGTACAATACAATAATGCACTCTTTCTTGTCCTTCGTCATTTCTTTAATCATTTTTTTTTTTTGTAGTATTTTTCTTCATAATTTTTCTTTTCTTTCAAATACCCACTTCGTACCCTCACAGGTAATAACGGGTCCTATGATAGACCTATCTTCGATCACGTATACCATAAACACTCACGTACACATACACATACATTCTCATACACTTATACTCATACATCATCACAACCTGACAAAAGAAAAAACATTTTCCTAAAAATTAGCTTTGCTTTTAAGGAAATCGTCTGTAGATATTTTCCAAACATTTATACTAATACTTATAATACTAATCGCATTCCATTATCTACGTCTTAAGTTTTTTTCCGAGACAGGAAACATTGCTTTTTTATTCATTCCTAAAATTTCTCATATCCTAGCATATATTTTTCTTGGTCTAATCAAATAATCAAAAATAAAAATAAAAAAAGAATTAGAATAAAATATAAGAGGTTAAGAGAAAAATTAATAATTATAATAATTACATTAATGAATATATTAATATATCAATATTTAATTAATTTTATTTAATTATAAGAAATATTTAATCAATTAATATTATTATTTACAAATTTATATGTTTATAAATTATATAGATATATAATATAATAATTATATATTTTAATATATTATTATATACAAATAAAAGTTTCACAAAATAAAATAATATTAGAAAGAAAAAAATTATAAGATATTCTTGACATATTTAATAACTATTTCCAATTATAATAGACCACATTATTATGAGTAGATTTTCATTTATTATTTTTCTCCCTCCGTTGTTTTTTCTCGTGTAAAGATAGAACCGAAACGGTAGATACGCTTTATTTAATTCCAACTGGCGTCATTGCTTTCCACCGACAGTCCTTCCCATTGAATTTCTATCGTTTTCCATAAAGAAGTCGCAACAAGCCGGGAAAACTAGTCGAAAGAAATATTACATCGTACTTTAGCGTTGTTACCGCCAACGTATCGAACGGATGTAACGAAGTAAATACGTATATTCCTAAAACGACTGAAACTTCCGTTTCAGAAGAAAAAAAAAGAAAAAATAAAAACGAAAGAGAAAACAAGCATAACCGAACATAATTATAAGATAACCAACAGAAAGTAAATGTAATTTAAATACTCCCTATATTTATAAATTATATTTTGTTTTTTTAATACACCTATTTTTTCTATATCATTTTACAGCCAATACAAAACCAGTAGAAATTAAATAGAATTTAAATATTCCATATATTTATAAATTATATATAATATTTATTTTTAGGAAGTATCTTCTCATCTCGTTTCGTTTCGTTTAGATATACATGTTACTTCGGTATACATGTAAGAAAAGTAATATTATGATAAATAAAATATATTTCTGAACTAAAGTATATCTAAACAATTTGTTCTATTTTCAAGCTGAGTTATTTCCATTCCTAGCAATCGTATTTCTTCTACTCTATGATACTTACAATATTTGTAATTAAATAATTATTGATTGGCATTAGGAACTCGAAAGTTCATTGCCACAAATACCAAATCCCGCCAGTGTTCTCGTCCCTGAGCGGTCTTCGTAGGATATTTTTTTAACCCCTTGAATACTGAATTATTTGAAAATTTTTATGCATTTATAACGAATTTAATTTGTTGCTTATATGGATTAATATGTAAAAGTAATACATTTTAATTGAAATATATTTATATTGGTGATATAAATATATATTTTTGCAAAAACATTTTAATTACTAAATATAAATAAATATATGAATGAAACAAAATAGAAATATTTATATATTTTATATATTTATATAAGCCTCTTAAATTCAGATGACGAGTCAGACTCGTCCATCGTAACTTCGTTCAAGGAAGCAGATGACGAGTCTCACTCGTCAAATGTAACCAAAGGATTAAGGTACCTTCTAATATTGTCCTCCTATCTACGTCTCGGTCTACCCAGTGGTCTTTTCCCGTTCGGTATACCGATCAGTATTTTATGCGCCATTCGATCCTCCCCCATGCGTATCAAGTGACCAACCCATCGTAATCGACGTGATTTTACGACGTTAATGATGTCCGATTTGTTGTACAGTCGGTGTATTTCTACTTTATGAAGTTTTCTCCATTCGCCTCTTTCCTCATCGCGTTTTGCACCGAAGTTTTTACGAAGAACTTTTAGTCATTACTGCGCAGGATCGTCAAAATAATTACATTATAATGCAAATAATACTCAAATATGAACGTTATAATCTTAATTGTAGGAAAAAAAAACCAGTATTCAGTTCTTTTCATTATATTTTATTTTCTAGAAAGGAAAACTCTATTCAGAAACTAAAGGGAAAGTTTAGGAGGGCCATAAAACCGTAAAACAAACCTTAGAATTATTGGGATATATTGGTGCAATAAAAACCCTTTGTGCAGTGTCGGGACCCTTTGAAGAATTTCGGATTCCTGTGTAAACATATGCGATACCATAAAAAGATCAAGTTTCTTTATGCATAGTTTCCACTACCAAAAACTATAGGCTGTACCCATCGGTGGACTATGGGGTGGATCCTTATGCTATTGGTCAATAAAATTTATAATCTCCTTCTCTCTCCAAAGGGGTGTAGCTCATTTCTGATATAAATATGTGGAAAGAAGTAAGAAAGTGTCATTAGTCTTCAGTCCTCAGTTAGTCCGTCTGTATGTGTCCTTAGTTAGTTTCAGTCTGTATCAGTCCTTAGTCTTCAGTCTTCTCAGTTAGTCCGTCTGTATCTGTCCTTAGTCAGTCCTTAGTCTTCAGTCCTCAGTTAGTCCGTCTGTATCCGTCCTTAGTCTTCAGTCTTCAGTTAGTCCGTCTGTATCAGTCCTTAATTAGTCAGTCTTTAGTCTTCAGTATCTCTGTCTGTGTGTTATATCTGTAACTCATTTGCATTCTGTATTTCTGTAACCACGCCACTTTGTGTGAACTTATGTAAATACCGCTCGACATCACATCATCATAATTTAATAAACTATATTATATCATCTTCAGTTATATATATTTCTCTCTGTCTGTCTGAAACCACCCTCACATAATTTCTATTAATTAGGAATATTATTACCGTTGCACACATGCGCAGTGTCCGTAAAGTCATATAAACAATATTTAATATAAGAATTTTCGTAGAGAATAACGTGCCAGTCTGAAGGTGAATTTTGAGGAAGACGGTACTTCGATCATATACTTGGTGTTTTTAAACAACAATATGCATTTCTTTCGATTAATTAACAATTATTTTATTACTCTAATGTATTCTACACGTCATTGTAGTATTTCAAATCTGTCACTTAAAATTTTGCAAGTTGAAATATGATAGTTAATTACAATTCGGAAAGTTAAGGGTTAACCCTTTGACTGCCAGACATATTTAGAGCGTCTTGCTTTAAATTTTTGACAATATAATAATATTAAGTTACTGATATAATATTGTAATAGTATTTACAATAGTTGATAATTAATGTTTTTTACATCATATAAATATTTTTTTCAACCTTTTTAATAATTCCTTACGAAAATAACTATTTGTAATTAATCTAAAATTGCAACACACACTACGAAATATCTCGTAGTTGGCAGTCAATGGGTTAATTATTTACATTTTCTTATATCTATCGATTTTTTGGGACTTTCATCTAAAATATTAAAAAAACAAAATTAAAGCAACCGTGAGCTGAGTAATTTATTGATCGAATAAAAGCATGCATTGCCTAAATTGATTCTTTTCTTAAATTCCTCGCTTATTTCGTTCATCTGGTTTATGATCATATCATTTTATAGTCAATATAAAATTATTAGAAAATAAATACAATTAAAACACTCCTTATATTTATAAATTATATATCTTTTTTAAATACATCTAGTTTATTTCTTGTTATTTTATAGCCAATAGAAAAACTCCTATTTTACTTATTATCTTTAAAGAAACATCCAAAGATATTTTCTTTTATCTATCGATTATCACTTTACTCTTTCTCTCTCTCTCTGTCTCTTCCTCTTCCTCTTCCTATTCCTCTCTTCTTTGCTTTCTTCGAATGTCGGTAATACATCAAGTACGAAACTGCAACGCATCCGTCTATTTATCTCTATCTCTCTTTCTCTCTCTCTCTCTTCTCTCTCTTTCTGAACGCGAAAAGAAACTGCAGATAAATCAGTCGTCGGTCAGCCGCGAAGATTAAACGCGAAACGCTTTAGTATATACATATATACATAGTTACATAGGCGTTACTATACACAC
>NW_015148981.1:1020150-1069779 GCF_001465965.1 Polistes dominula | reverse complement strand
ATATTTATTTCTATTTTCATTATATTATATTATTTATATTATAATTATAATATTATATTATCTTAATATATATAAATTACGTGTCACGTTGTTTGTCCGCAATGGACTCCTAAACTACTGAACCGATTTTAAAAAAATTTTGCACACTGTGTGCAGTTTCATCCAGCTTAAAAGATAGGATAGTTTATATTTCAATTTATAATCGCAATATTATTTTATTGCGAATTATTTGTTTATTAACAAAGAGTCATGATTATCTCTCTTAGTTCGATAAGATTCTGACAGATGGCGGTATAAGGTAATTCGTTGACTTAAAGACGTGTGTATCGAACTGATTGCGAGCCACAGTAACGCGTGGTGGGGCACCCCTAGTTATATTATATATATTAGAAATATACAATTAAATATTAAGTTATATATATTATTATATAATTTATTAATATATATTATTATTATATTATATAATATTTATTATTAATTATTATCTATTATTAATTAATAATTAATAATTATATAATATATATTATTATTATATATATTATACAATATAAACTAATGTTAGCACATACGAATGTTGAATGTTCGAATCTTGTAAGACATTTATTTGATAAATATTAAAATAAAAAAAAAGGAATTATAATAAAACATAAAATTATTTAAAGTAAAATAATTAATATATAAAACAAATATTATCCAATTTAAAAAATAATCATTAACTGTACAAAAATATAACATAAAAGCACATATAAATAATCATAATAATTTACTTCATTTTTTAATTAATGATATTAACTAAAATTAACTTTATAATTCAATTCCTACAAATCTAAAAAAGTGTTTGCTCACCAAGCTCCTAAAAAAGTTTTTATTTTACAACAAAAAATATGTCAGTCTTATATCTCTTCCCCATTTCCTTATAAATAACGAATACAATTTGTCAAAAATGTATTTACATACGACAGGTATCCATTTTAACGAGTATCTCGAATAATATCAAGGAGAATACCTAACAAAAATTACATAAATAACGAAAGAAATAAATAAAGAAATACAGAATAATAAAAAAAAATTCGAGAGAAGGACGGGGGAAGAGTGGGGGTGGAGGTAGTAGAAAAAAGGTAGGAAGGAAGAGAAATTCACGAAGGACAAGGTACGCTTTTGCGATTTACGGTGTTACGACAGTGGCGTCTGCGGTTGTAGAACATAGGCGCCTAGCCGTCTGCATCGTTCCTTTGTAAATAAAAACGCCTCACAAAGCGAAAACGAGAAAGAAAGAAAGAAAGAAAAATAGAGAAAGAAAGTACTACAAGCCGTCATGTATATGTGTTATATATACTTATGTATATGTGTATACAAGTTGTTAGTGTAGAACTCGGATGAGCAAAAAAGAGTTGTGAACGCGAACATTGACGACTTTACGACTCGTCAAATCTTTTGGAAAACTAAACTGACCCCCTCAGCTTTTGTGTCGGTGATGCAAAATGCGTCCGATCTCTGACTACAATGAGAAAATGAAAGAGAAAGTAAGAAGGAAAGAAAGAGAGAGAAAGAAAGATAACAATATGATGTTTATACAAAATCTACTTTAAATAGTCTTTTCACTGCCAATTTTTGTTTTTGTCTTAAAGATATTAAAGTTAAAATAGAATAAGCTCTTTTACACTGGAAATATTAGAAAATGTTTCGCTTATTATATAAAATGAAATGAAATGTTTTTTTGGATTATACAGTACATACCTAAAAAACACGTAAGTTAGATTGTTGTAAAATATTTGTAAAATAAAAAATAAAAGTAAATCTAATTACATATGTCTACTTTTACAGAATGTTCCTGCCGCGCGTTGCTGTGGATTTGTTATAAAACGTTGATTTAACCTTTGCTTACCACCCTTCCTGGAATAACACGCTTACCACACCCGGGTCCTTTGGACCCGAGCGAGAAAAATCGTTATAAAAAAGAAACTATTGCATAGATTTACTTCAACATTTTTTTTGAGACTTCTTTAATACTAACTTAAAAAAACTATATAGGTTTTATAGCTTTAAATTAAGTTTAAATATGTTTAAAAAATTACCAAACTTGAACAATTGAGAAAAATGACTCAAGTTGCAAAAAAGGTCTGGGTCTTCTGGACCAAGTGTGATAAGCAAAGGTTAATATAATTCTACATTATATTTAATGCAATTAAATTAATATTCACTAATAATTTCTGGGAATACATAAAATAATAATACACAACAAAATATAAAAAGTAACGTTAGTTATGTCATATGTAAATCTGAAGAAAACTTGAGATAATTGAATTGTAATACAGCGCTATCTATTGAAAAATTGCAGAACCTAGAAACTTAGATAACCTCTAAATAATAAATCTTTTTTGAGAGTTATAGAAAATGAAAGAAATAAGAAGAAAATATATATATATATGTACATAATAGTCACAATGATAATTATATGGACCGTCTATTTTGAAAGTGGTGTAAGTCCACTTTCTTTTGTTTCGAGAAAATTAAAGGTTTTCATATCAATGATTATTCAATTTCTTTTACCGACCAGTTTTAAATTGTACAAAACATGGGGACTTTTTAAGAAATTAAATATTAATTAGTTATCCATAAAAAGTTTACATTAAATTAAGCATAAATTACGTGATATCTCAGGTTTTTTAAAAAAGTGGACTTACACCACTCTCTAAATAAACGGTCCATATATTAAAGTAAATAATAATAAATACAGAAAAATAACATATAACTAATAACTGATAGAAATACAAATATACAAGGAATTACAGACAGAGATTATCAAACAGATCCAGTATAACTTTTTATCAGACGGAGCTTAACAACTTATCAGATAGAGAACCAGAGAACCCCTTTACTTAACTTATCTAAGCGTATTTATACTAAAAGTAACCTACACCCTTTTGGAGACAGGCAGGGACATATTAATTTTATTGGCCTCCATTATTCACTGATGGTAGGTGGAGGTGGGGTCCAAAATCGGTAAAGCTTGGACTCCCACCGTTTTTAATTGTTATCGCCAATGGTTTTCTCCCTAACAACCATCAACAGTTTTTCATAAACAACCGTTAACGGTTATCTTCTTAGCAACCGCAAACGGTTTTCCAATTGTTATAAGAAAGAGAATAACACAAAGAACAGAATATCGCTTACAAAGAAAAGGAAATTGTAACCCAATACGACTTATCATCTACACTTTAAATTAGCAATAAAAAATAAAATATAATCGCAATAAAAACTATTCTATATGCTAAGTTGAAAATAATCACACGAAACCAACAATGTGACATTTAATTTTTATATATAAAGAAGATGGTTGAAAATTTTAAGATATGAAAACAAATGAAAACGAAAAAGGAATATTTATATCCTAACATTAATTTCTGGTGTTAGCAAAGAAATTGTTCTCATTTTTAATCAATAGATATTAAATTTATTGAATTTGTTTTTAACCTAATTATATATAATTTTTGAATTATTCAAAAGGTTCGTGCCAATTCTAAAAAAAATGTTGATAGATAGATTAACCTTTTTATTACTAGATGCTTACGAGCAAGTATCATTTTATATACAATAAATTTGTTGCTTGATACGAGCCTTATGTAGGTCGGTTGTTCGTGAAAGACCCCCTTGCTAGTAACAAAATGGTTAAATATATTAATCGAATATGTATTTAAATGGGAAGATCTGGAATAAAGGCTTACGTTACACACTGTAAAAACTTGTAAGATACAAAACAAAATGTAACTTAGGTCCCTTTTTCAGACACCCCTATTCGTTTGTTAATTTCAAGTCACGTAAATAACTTCCATTTTTTTATGAGACAAAGAATGGCGTTTCTGCGACTAATAAGTGCAAGACATCTTTCATGGAGTTTTTTTTTACACTCTTTGCAATTGTTGAACGTATATATTGGATTTTTCTCCAATATTACCTTTAAAAGATTCGTCAAAGTTGGAAAAACGTCCTGCACTCGGTTCATCTTTTAAGATCGTATCTCCAGAACGGAATTTTACAAACCAATTTCTGACTGCTCTATCAGTTATCAGTCCTACACTGTATACGCTGCATATTTTTTCAGTTGCCACCTTAATGCTATTGCCTTGTTTCAATTCTTAAAGCATTACATGTCGAATATGCATTTTTTACTATCCATTTCAGTGGTTAAGAAAAACAGTTAAATGTAACATTAACTACATACAAAATTTTACAGAGGACTAACTGAATCTTCATCTATGTAGTGATATTGAAAATCCGTTTGTTTCAGTGACTTATAGTAGGTAAATACGAAAAATAGGATCTACATAACCGCATCGGAAGTTACTTATGACTCGACCTAATATATTAACTGAAAATGAACTATTGGGTAGAGAAGACTAAAAAAAATGTACAAGTAACATAACGTTATATCTAAAATAAAAAATGTTGTTTAACGATAACATTGTTGTTACTTAACAAAATAATAATAGTTATTTTATTAGTGGATCCTTCTACCGTAAACGTTTGGAGAGAACCGCAGCTTTGGAAAGTTTTCAGTAACTCGTTTGAAATAAAATCACTAGAGCGTAATAAAATGCAAACGAGACGATAACTCTAATAATGTTGTTACCCAGGGCTCGTTCGTTCGTGCATAATGAAAAAATCCATTCGGCTAATCAACGCCGAGCACGATGTTGTATACGCGACGACGTGGTAACGAACGACGTATAACACATAAGCACATTCATACATACATTCATCCATACGTAGGTTGTAACCAACCGCCGCGTCGTTGGTTCTCTGAGCAAAATAACGCGAGCCAGGTGAAACTTCGGTTTCCCTAATTTTGGTAAACAATCGCTCAGCTTTTGCTAGCATAACCTAGTTTCGAGCAATCGTAACGATATATAGAATGTCGGTTCTACAGGAGAAGCACGCAACTAGAATTACATTTATGTAAACCTAAAACCGAGCTAGACTAAGCTAAATCGACTATGTTGTTGTACAAAAGCAACGTTGACCTACGTAGTAAAAAGACAAAGAGATTGAGTGAGTGAGTGAGTGAGAAAAAAATCAAGAGAAAGATAAATAAAGATAGATAAGTGTAGAACAATGAAGAACAAGCTCGAACATTGTCGTCATCCTCGTCATCCTCGTCCTTGTTCTCGTCCTCGTCCTTGTCATCTTACTCGTTGCATAAACGATCGGGAGGTTGTTCAAAAAATCTCTTTATCATCATCCTTTTACGCTGAAACGCATCTCGGCAGCAAAGAGAGCAAGAAGAGAGCTTTTCTACATCCGCGAATGGAGTTTTCTCTTCATCTACGTGAACGAGAAAAGCGTTTCTTTCCTCCAGCTGTTTTTTTTTTCTTTTTTTTTTTTTTACATCTCCTTCTATCTTTCCATCTTTCCCCAGGCCTTTCTTTCTTTCTCTCTCTTTCTGTAAATGTCCCAACGGGGAGCATCGCGATAACGACCGAAATTATCCGGGACCGCACGAGCAGCAGCAGTAGCAGCAAAGCTTTTCAAATACCGTACCTCTCCTGTTTCAGATTCAACGACGGGATAAAGTGTCCATTCGTTTTAGGGAAAACGTTTTTTCGTAAAATACATATGAGACTAACAACGGGGGTTTGAAGTAAGTTTGATGCGAAAAGGAATTTGAAACTGAGCAAAAGTGCGTCCACGCATTTATCGAAGTTCTTAACCATACTTGACATTTTGCGAAAATCTCTTGAAATCCTAGTAACATTCGTACCTTATCAGACTATCTTTTGCTTTCGATATCTCCGGAATAGAATCTTTGCTTTTGCTGGACGAATCGAGACCAGAGAAAATAAAAAGAAAAAAAAAGAGAGAAAGACGAATCGAGACAGAAAAGAAAAAAAAAAGAATATCCTAAGATCGTGGCAAGCTTCCTGATTTTTATCGCCAATAGCAATTTACGAGAGAGAAAAAAGGGAGAAAATGAGAATGGGAAAGAGGTAATTTCTATAGACGCAACTTCTGGTCCCTCCCATGCGTTCGCATACACGTGTAAATCCATGAAAGAGATCCCTTCGGCTATTCCTTTCTCTCTCTTTCACACACACACACACACACACACACACACATACATACACAAACACGCACTATTTTTTCTATCTCTCATTCGGGGTCTTGTATTTCGGAGAAACGAAAAAACTCCAGTAGAAAAAATATTCTTTCATTGCGCCATTGGGACACTTTCGTTTCATCCCACATTGAGATGAACGTTAACGTGAATCAACGAAAAAGCTCGTAACAATCAAGCGCTTCTAATTTATTGTAACCATTCAAGATTGTTTCTATAAATTTACCAATTTTCAAATTAACGATACAATTAAACAAAATCAGTTAAATCGATTGGTTCAAATAAATTTGTTATTTACTCGTTTATTTGTTTGTTTTTTTTTTTTTTTTTATATAATCTGACACGAACCAAAAAATTTGAATACAAAAATATAAAATACCAATATGATTTTGATCTGTTTAAAATTAAATTAGGTGTCCATAATATTTCAAAACGCCAGGTCATTTTAGATATTTGTTATTTTATTCAGCATACAGAATATTTCATATTATCTTTGAAAATATGTAAAATTTGTTTTGACTGGTCTTTTAAATAATTAAAATATTTTTTAAAATTACAATTAATTAATTAAATTATTTTCTAAAATTACGATTAATTAATTACATTATTTTTTTTTAAATTAAAATTAATTAATAATATTATTTTCTAACATTACAATTAATTATATAAATAATTTTCTAAAATTACAATTAATTAACTAAATTATTTTCTAACACTACAATTAATTAATTAAATTATTTTTAAAAATTACAATTAATTTATTAAATTATTTTTTTAAATTACAATATTTTCAGTTCATTATTAATTACTTTGTTTCTACATTTCTTACCATAACCACGAGAAAAAAATAAATTTGTACAAATTTAATAATTAACATACAAAAAACAATTAATTTTGTTCATATTTTAATTCAACATTTAATACATTGGTATCGGATAACACGAAAATATGTAATTGAGATTTTCATATATCTATCTTATTACTTTTTACATTAAACCATAATAGAGCTTTCACTAATTGAAACATTTGTATTATATATTTTTTCAACTTGTTTTTTTTATTCCTTGATTAAACAACCTCGTAGCCAATGTATTAATTGAGAAAAAAAGAAAGAAAAATCTTCTTTCAAAATTAGCTATTATAAAATACAATCAAATATCTAACATAGTTAAAAATAAGTGAAACCATTTTGTCCATAAAGTAAACATTGTTTATTTTAGAAAAAAAAAAAAAACAATAAAAATATAGTAGGAAAGATGAATAAATAGGGGAAAACAAATAAAGTGAGAGAGAGAGAGAGAGAGAGAGAGAGAGAGATAAAAAGGAAGAAATTTGAAATGGTGTGTCTGGAAGAAGACGACTGAACACTTTAGAAAACCAATGAAATTTGCCGTACCATGGCAAAGTTTGGGGTCGCGAAAGTTGTTTCTGCAAACGTAAAAGGGGGGAGGGGAGTATATAGGTTTGCTCGAACGTAAAGGCTAGAAGGTACGAGAAGAGGATTGCGCAGTGGGCTTGAGAAAGGAGGAAAAGGGGAAGGAGTGAGCGAGTTAGAAGAGGAAGGGGTAAGGGGGATGAGAAGAGGGGGGGCATTGATCTACGCGGAGAGAGAGGAAACCCGGCAAAGGCAATAGCGTAATGGTCCGATGATTTAAGGACGCAATTAGGCAAAGTGGAGGGCCTCGCAGGAGTTAAGTGTTACCGGCAAGTATCCGCTGGTGTTTTCCCGAGGACACTAATTATTCTCTTTCAACCTTGCTTTTCCGTTGCGTTCGCGTACCGCCGTCTCGTAATCGTAGCTCGTAGCTCGTAGCTCGTAGCTCGTAGTTGCTGCTGGTGTTGCTGTTGCTGCTGGTACTGGTACTGGTGGTGGTGCAGGTTTCTCGACTTTTGTAACGAGCTTTTTNAACGAGCTTTTTATTTTTTTTTTTTAATTTTTTCTTTTCTTTTTTTTTTTTTAACCCTCATGGCTCATTCTACCTTTCAGTGGTATATATATATATGCGTATGTATAACGCACGAAAAGGTCCTCAACGTACCGTCGAACCTGCGTACTCTTTATCTCGTTTTCTCTCCCTTTCTCTCTCTTGGATTCTTCCTTTTCTCGTACAAGCGCGAAAAAAAAAAGAGATGATGTGCTCTTTTTCCTCACGACCTCGACCTCTCGACCGTACTTACCACTACTAAAATTCCGTTTGACGTACCCTTAAAAAAAGCCGCGCCTATCTTTTCAAAAGAGCGATTAAACAGCGCTTTTAAATTTAATTGCGTCAAAATAAGAACGAAAACGATCGGTGGATTTACTTTTCTTTACTTTTTTTTTTTCATTTACTTTTCATTTTTTTTTTTTTTTACTCTTTTATACCCTCTTTATTAGCGTTTAATCCATTCCAGGTTGAATTTGTTCAAATATTATTTCGAGAATGAGAGGAATAAAATGGTGGAGAGGGTTGGAATAAAAGGGATTAGTTTTTTTTTTTTTTAATATACTTCACGATCATATAATTAAATATTTATCTTCATTACGTAATAATATTAAAAATAGATAAAAAAATATAATTCAATGAAATTCGTATAACAAGATAAATAAAAAAAAACCTTGAAGATAATGAAACGTATTTGTAATGTAAAAATATAAAATTATTTTTAAAAAAATATAAAAATCGAACCGATAGAGTTATCATAAATTTTAAAAAGAGTTATTATAGTGTTATCATAAATTTAAGAGACAGAGAAAGAGAGAAAGAGAGAAAGAGAGGGAGAGAGAATAAAATAACAATGTAATATCGCATGACTCGTTAAAACGCAAATATTATAAATTTACTAGTTCACGTTGTTCGTGAGCTAATATAAAAATGTTTATTTTTAACAATTCTAAAGGGATCTAAAAATTATTTGACAAATCGAAACACAAAAAGTTCTTAAATAACGTCTGAAATGTCTATTGTCAAAATGTATTACAATGATTTAAAGATTAAGAATAAGAATTATTAGCAGTAAACACGAATAACTTAATTACTATTATATTTATCTTTGTAAAAATAAAATTAGAAATAAAAAGGATAATTGTTAGAAATAAATTCATAAATTTAAAACAGTATAAAAACAATATATATACATAATATTTTAAAAATCTACTTACATACTTTGCTTAAATGACAAAAAACATATAAGTCACAATAATTGAATTATCAAAGATAAATCCAACAATAAAATGAAAAAAGATGGACTAATTAATTAATTAATTAAATTCTATTGTCAGAATGTACAATGATTTTAAGATTTAGAATAAGATTAATTAGCAGTAAACACGAATAACTTAATTATTATTGTATTTATCTTTGTAAAAATAAAATTAGAAATAAAAGGGATTATTATAAAAAATAAATTCGCAAATTTAAAGCAATATAAATACATCTATATATATAACATTTTAAAAATCTACCTGCGTAAGTTGTTTAAAATACAAAAAACATATAAGTTACAATAATTGAATTATCAATGATAAATCTGACAATAAGATGAAAAAAGAAACTATTCACATTTGGCGAATTAATTAACCAAATGAAAATGAACTACAATATTGCGTGATATGATACAATCAAAGATCTGATTAAATGAATCTGTCATGTTACATTCACAACCCTACATATTTTCTGTCTTAATCAGGAGTCCCTAACATTTGTTCTCATAAAGAACAATTCGTGAAACGATTCTATCATATATTTTCCACGAGACATGGATAACATAAAAAAGAAGAAGAAAAAAAGAAAAAAAAGAAGATGAAAAAAAAAAAGAAAAAAGATAAAAAAGAAAATAATTCAAAAAATTTGGAAATTGTTTGATTTATCAAAGTCATGCATATATGTCATAGCATAGACTTTAAAATCAGAAAAGGTAGGATAGATAGACCGATGAGAAAAATTGAAATACGATGTCCTGCAAGAAGCAAACGTTGGAGGAATGGTACCTACGTGTCGAATGAAAAAAGATAGAAACTGGGAACAGGGGTACAAAACGAGGAACAGGATGAGGAGGAGGAGGAGGAGGAGGAGGAGGAGGACGAGGATGAGAAGGATAAGAAGTATGAGGAACATATAGAGAAGGGGAAGGGGTTGATGGTAAAGCAGGAGGTTGTGGAAGTAAAGGTTGGAGTTGGAGGATAGAATATAGGATTCGTGTAAGGTTTTTTTTTTATTCTACGTGTAGGTATGTAGTAGTAGTACTGGCAAACACGTTCTTCGTTGTACGCCGAGAGTACCGACGACCATTGCACGATTAATCACTGCCACTAGCCTAGCCCTGGCATGGTGGTACGAGGGAAAGAGAAAATCGCGTAGAAAGAGAGAAACTTCTCTCTTCGTTGGAAATTGTGAGGGTTAAAGGAAAAATAGAGAAAGGTAGTATGAGAAAGAGAGAAATAAAATGAGACAGAGAAAGAGAGAGATAGAATGAGAAAAGGGGGAGAAAGGAAAAAAGATAAAATAAAGAATAATACACGTTACATATAGTAGGTGCAAAATAAAAAGAGAAAAAGAATAAAAGAACAAGTTGGGTGGGTGGGCCCAATACTTTGAACGAGAGATGCTTTATTGCCAATCGAATACGGATTCTTTCGCATTTTCGTACTGGACCGTTGCGATAAACCGCATCACCTTGAAAAAAAGGGATAGAAATTTTACGATTATCCGACGAAAAGTTTAAACGACTTACAGAAATGAAAAGTATAAACGAAAGAATATAATACGAATTGACAATGAGGAATTTTTCTATGAAAGTAAAGACAAAAAGAGACGAACGATTATATGATAACGAAAATGAGAAAGAAAGAGAGAGAAAAAGAGAGAGATGAGTATAATTTATATGGGTATTGGCATACTTCGAGAGAATAGAAGCAGACTATATTACAAGATAGTCAAAATTACAATGAAATATACGATGCGGTGTAATACATGTAATCTGATATTTCTATTCCGATGTAAATATTAGTTATAGTATTTAATAGAGTAACTTGATATTAAATTTATTGAATCGAAACCTTCATCATTGTTTCTTGTCAAAGTATTCAGTATTTACCTCAAAGGTGTACAAAAGTTAATGAAAATAAAGAGAACTATAATATTTCGAAAAATAATGTATGATTTTTTATATTTTATTTTAATTTAATTTATCAATTATATTATTAACATTTTATTAAATATATTATAAAATAATAAATTATATATTTATATATATATACATATATTATTATATATACATATAAATAATATTTATATAATTATTATAATTTTTATTATTTATTATTGTATAATTATTTAATTATATATTTATAAGTAAAATATAAATAATATATATAATTAATATTTAAAATATACATGTATATTTTATATATAATATAAATTATAATTATATATTATTATAATATACTAATACTATTAATATATTATATAATATTTATAATTAATTTAAAATTTAAATTTATTTAAAAACCCTGAATTAAGTATTACTTCTAATATAATATATTTTATATAATATAAATATATAAAATATAAAATATAATAATATAAAATATAATTATATTTTATAAATATAATATAATAAATAAATATAAATAAATATAAATAAATAATAAATAATATAATAAATACATAAATAATAATATAAAATATAATTATATAATAATATATATATATATATAAAGGTTGGAAAATATATGAATAAAAGGTATAGATATATTATCAATTTATCTATTTCGGTACAAAGATATGGTAAATACTTTATTCGTAAAAGATAAAAGTATCTTCATAAGAAAAGATACATACTTCTAAGAAACTGTTCTTTTATTTATGACATCATCAGATACATAGATCTCGAAGCATACTAAACAACTATTATACATACACATTTTGTATTCCTTATAACAGAAAAAGAAAGAAAGAAATAGGTAAGAAGAGAGACAGATAGAAGGAGAGAGAGAGAGAGAGAGGTGATTGCAAAAAAGAATTCAGGTGTGAAGTCAAAACATCAAAGCATTCTTTTCGATGTTGCTTCTAAACGAGATAGAAGTCTTATCTCGATTTTCGATTAGATGGGTTAGCTTAGACGTCGGTTTATCGCGCGATACTTTGAGCGTTTAAACCTAGCAGTAGGAAAAGATCGAGCCGGTTAGAGAATCGAAATTACTGGCTTTCGGCCATACTACTGACTTGCCGAAAATTGCGATTGTAATCTAGAAATAATGGAAAAGTCAACGATTTAACGAGGTCACTAGAGTTCAAAGATCTTCCTACCATTCATTGACTTGTATATATATATATTATCGCTTAGTAACGTCGTTCAAATCTATCTGGTAGAAACATTCGGTTCTATCATCGATAGAACTCACACTCACATATATATATATGTATACCCCCTTCGAGATTTCAGTCATAAAAATGATATCGTCTAACGTTCGAACAAAATCGTACATAACTCTTCAAATCGTACGAAATAAAGAAAGAATGATATATATGTATATATATGTATGCATGTATGTATATGTATATATGGGGTTTTTTCAAAAGTTCGTGTTGATTTATTAATATATTTGATATATTATTTGTAATATTCATAAATTTTTTTTTTTTCTTTCTCAGAATCGATATGAACTTTTCAGACAACCCTAAAACTTATACCATTAGGTTGTCACGTACGTATTTACAAATCGACACGAACTTTCCTCTAACACTCCGATACTAGTATCTATCAAATATATTTGAACGTTATGATAAACTTTTTTGCCATTATATTTTTTTTTTTTTTATAAAGTAATTGGTATGTTTATTATTTTTAGTGATAGATTTATTGATTAATCTTTTATTAATTGTAATATTACAATACTGAAAAGTATGCCTAACCCATTACCCGCAAATTGCCTTTTTTGGGAGGCATTTTCAAATTTTTTTGTAAAATAATAGTAGTGGGTTAAATCAGAACCTTTTTAAATTAAACATTTACGTTAAAAATTAATTTACAATGAAATCCATGTACGTATTAAAATAATTATCGACATTAAATTATTATCATTATCATTATCATTATCATTATTCTTAACATAGTTTATTTTAAATTAATAATTAATGATATAAAATAGTTTTTATATTTAAATAAAAAAAAAAACAATTGTTGCAAAAATAGTTCTATTTTGTTAGTATGAATATCATTATACAGTTAATTTAATTTTTTATTTTGCATTTTTGTATTGTGACGGGTAATGGGTTAATATCATTTCGTAATATGCAATTGAATACTTGATATTAAGTAACAACATTAAAAATACAAATCTTTCCTTAAACATACTTAAAAACAATTTAATGTACATTAAAATTGGTATTAATAATAGTTTTAGGTTTTAGCGAGATAAAAATCAAAGTACAACCCACGCATTTTGTCAGAATTCATATTTTTTATCACTAATTTCAATTACCAGACTTTAATCCCATTGAAATTTTATGGGATATATTTTAAAAATCTTCAATTTTTGCAATAGCGAAATTTAACCAGACTGATACATGAATGAACAAATATAAAAATAGAATAGTTGTTAACAAATTACAAATAATATATACCAAACAGATTGAACGTGTTCCAGTAATAAAATAATATCACAAAGTAATTACAATTTATTGCATAAAAATATCAATTATTATTATTATTTAAATGATTCATGAGCATTGTTCGAATATTTTTAAGATAGTCCCTATAAAAATAAAATGATCAAACCGATGTTTCTCATATATTGTTTATTTGTTTTTTTCTTTCTGTCCCTATTATGATATATAAGAAAGCAATTTTTTTCATTATAAGTACAAATCTTTACTTGAACGTATTTAAATATAATTTAGTGTACATCAAAATATCGAAAAAATTGGTTTTATCGAAATAACAATCCAAGCAAAATCCACGCATTGTATCAGAATTCCTATTTTTTATCACTAATTCCAATCACAGGACTTTAATCCCATTGAAATTTTATGGGATATATTTCACGAATCTCCAATTTTTGCAATAGTCGAGTTTAATCAGACTGAAACATGAATGAGCACAGAATATAAATTAAATATAAAAATAAAATATTTATTAACAAATTACAAATAATATACCAACTAGATCAAAACATGTTCTAAAAATAAAATAATAACAAAACAAAGTAATGAAATTTATTGCATAAAAATATGAATTATTACTATAAAAATAAATGATTCATGAACATTGTTCGAATATTTTTGATAGTCNAAAAAAAAAAAAAAAAAAAAAAAAAAAACCAAAAACGATCAAACTAATGTTTCTCAGGTATTGTTTGTTTTTTGTTTTCTTTTTGTCCGTATCATGATATATAAGAAAGCAATTTTCGAAAAGGTACTAGACGAACAGTAAACAAATAGAAGAATAAAAACGTAATATGTAGTGTGAATTCGAATGTAAGGTTGACGTGCGTCGTCGAGTACAGTAATATTTTCGACGCTACTATTCCCAGAAAACACAGAGAGAAAGAAAGAGAAAAAGAGTGAGGAAGAGAGAGAGAGAGAGAGAGAGAGAGAGAGAAAAAGATCCAGACTTTTAGCTATCACTTTCCTTCTTTCTTTCTTTCTTTCTTTCTTTCTTTCTCTCTTTCTCTCTTTCTCTATTTCTTCTTTTCTTCCAACTCCATCGGCCATATCCTCCCACGCTGAATCACGTGTCCTCCAGCGGGCATATAAGTTACCTTCCTAACGCCTCTCCTCTCCAGGTTACTATACGAGCTAACGCATATATTTGTTCCCTAGACCGAACGAGAAAATAAAATGCTACTTCTCGCCTATGTATCTACGTAAGTATTACATACATACATAATTCCTATATGTGTATACTATATTGGGTTGGGGAAAAAGTATTTTCGTATTTTTAACGTATACATTTTACGTGAAACAACTTCTCACATCTTTTAATAAATCTTAACTGAAGGATTTTAAAATCATTTTTGTGTTTGATGTTTAGTTCCTTATCGATATCTTGTACTGATAACGTTGTAGACGTTGTCTAGTTTTTCTCATGACTTCATCAACCAGATGTTTATTCGACATATAAATTTTCAAATAAAAAAAGCTTGAAACAAATTTGTATCATGTGTAATACAATACCGCATTATGTGAGTTTATATTATTAATTTTTTTTTTATCAACTTTTAAATGGAAAAAGCTTGAAACAAATTTGTATCATGTGTAATACAATACCGCATTATGTGAATTAATATTATCAATTTTTATTATCAATTTTAGTATTTTTCTTTAATTTTTATTGTAATGCAATTTGCAATTGAGTATCAAATTTCTTCTTTATTTTCACTCATTTCGAGATGCAATAACTTTCTATAGGATAAACTAATAAAACAATTTTTTTTTCAATTAGGTACACCACATGACGTGTTATAGTTTTAAATGCACATAAGTATTGACAGGATTCGATTACTATTATCAAAGTACCGCTATCTGCAAATCAGCTGATGCAAACATACGAAGAAACTTTTTCCCCAACCCAATATATATATGTATATAGAAATTAAATATATATATATTTGAGTGTATATAAATGTATGTTTATATAGGAATGTAGTAAAAGAATGATAATTTAAATGCACATAAGTATTAACAGGATTCAATTAATATTATCAAAATACCGCTATCTGCAAATCAGCTGATGAAAACATACGAAGAAACTTTTTCCCCAACCCAATATATATATGTATATAGAAATTAAATATATATATATTTGAGTGTATATAAATGTATGTGTATATAGGAATGTGGTAAAAGAATGATATACGTACGCATATATTTACATGTATGTACCTACATTGTATAGTATATCTATATAGAGACAGAAAGAAAGAAGAAATAAGTTCGTGCGATAATTCAGCCAGTCCGAGCAGCTCCTGCCTGCTTCCTGTCTCTCTTCGTGAAAGTATTGCCATGGAAGTCGAGACCAAACCCCGAAGCAACGTGTACCAATCTCTATCTTCCCATGTGATTCCTTTCGAAAGAGATAACTCGTCTCTTTCTACACGTTATAATTTGTGCACATTGCATCTTATTAACGTTAAACGTACAAAGAAAATTAAAATAAACCTGTTTTTAATTTTTCAATTAAAATTCTTTATTTGATTGATTAATATTTTTTTAAATTTTATTTTATGACAATTAAAATGATTAATAATTTTTTTATTAAATTAATTAAAACGATAAGGTATATTGTTTTCATTATTTATATTAGAATTGTGCATAAACTATTGGAAAGGTTTGATGTATTATATTTGGTATAGTAAGTTTCAAAAGTTGACGTAAAATTGATAGAGATTACTAAAAAAATATTTTATATAATATATATTTATATTTTATATATATTATTTATTATATATTATTTTATATAATATATATTATAATATTTTATTAATATATATCTATATTTTATATATATTATTTATTATTAAAAAATTAGAAAGAGGAAAGAGAAATAGAAAAAAACTAGGGGAATGTTATAAAACTAATCTATTAAAAGAAAATAAATAGAATCGAATAAAGAAATAATATTGGTCTAAGAAAAAACCTAGACCAAATCCTGAACCAGGATTTACCCAGTAATCTTAATATTCCATGACTAGTTTCGATATCTTATTAAAGATTTAAGTAAATAAGGTATGCCTTTTCATAAACTACGAAAGTCAGTAGAAAATTGGTAAAAAAGAAAAAACATAAAAAAAAAAGAAAAAAGAAAGCAGTAAGTAGGAAAGAAACTCGGAAACGATTCTATGCTAATGAGCAGCATAGCTAGTAGTAAAAGAAAAATAAATAGAATCGAATAGGCAATAGGAATAAATGAGGTGGCCTTGAGATTGGCTCCGACGACTTCTTTCTGATATTTCAAGCAACTCTTTTCTCTCTTCCTTTTCCTCCAATTTTTTCTTTTTCTTTTTTTCCACTTTCTTTCTCTGTTTCTCGAGATCATTCGTCTCTCTACGTCTCTTTCTTTACCGAACACTTCCGGAGTCAAAAGATTCATGAGACGAAAAGGAAAGGAGAAAGGTATAGAAAGAAAATGCGACAAAGGCAGTGATAAAGCTCGCGAGAAAAGGAGAGGAAAAGATAAATCGTGGGGGGTTAGATGTGCCGACCATAAAGAGCTTCTTCTTTCGAGCTGACCGCACCTTCTCTTTCTATCTTTCTTTCTTTCTTTCTTTCTTTGTAGTTTTATTGTTCTTCCTCTTCCCTTCTCTTACTCACTCTTTCCCTCTCTTTTTTATATATTTTTTTGTACTCTTTCTTTTTATCTTACTCTCTTTCTCTTTCTTTTTCTTTCCTTTCTCTCTCTGACTATCTCTCTTTTTCTTTATCGTTTTCTATGTTTTCTTCCTCCTTTTTTTTATCACTTTCCAAGTTCCCTCCCACCTTTTCCCTCTCTCCCTTCCTTTACCGTTTTCCTTGTTCTTTTTCTTATTTCGTCTCACTCTCTCTCACTCCCTCTCTCTCTCGCTTTCGATAATGTATATACGGCGAATGTAAAAATTATTCGTACACCGATCAATTTAAAATAAAATGTTGTGAAATTGTAATTTATTAATTAATTTTTTATAAACGGTGAATTTATACATATTTTTGAAAGTTTCTACAATAAATGTAATGAAACAAAATCTGATGGACACCGTACTGTATGGAGGAAAAGAAATGAAAAGCCTGAAACCAGAAAACTTGCGACCCACAGTGAAACATGGTAGAGGTTCTGTACTTGTTTGTGGTTGCATGAATGCAGCTGATGTTGGCTTGACCATGATATCCTTCATTTCGCAATAAATTACGTACAGTACTAGCGGATATATCAATATTTAAATTATTTTTAAGATGTTCGAGTATTTTTATAGCACTTATCTTTGGATTATGTTTTATCATTCTTACTATAACTCGTCCAGTGTGCTAATTAATTTTTCGTGGACGTCCATTTCTTGAGTTGTTATTTTACAGTTTCTTTCTTAATCTATATCTATGAATGATACTTTGTATAGTTGATCGAGGTCTGTTTATAATTCGAAATATTTCTAATAAACTTTTACATTGATTATGTAAATTAATAATAATTTATCTTTCTTTTATCGTTGTTTCAACACGTTTTCGTTCCATTTTTCAACAATAATTTTTGATCTTAAAAAATTTTGAGAACAACTGATGCTGATAATGCTTACAAGCATACTGACAAAGTTAATTATAACTAGAAAGCAATCACGTGATATTTTTACAGTATGATTTATATACGAGCTTTCTTGTAAATAATCCAAAATAAGAATTGCACGAATACTTATTTCTCGTATGTTTTCGTTTACCTCTTGTCAATTTTATAATTTATTCAAAAAAATAATTTGTTGTTTTATTACATCTATTTTAGAGACTTTCAATATGTATAAATTCATCGTTTACAAAAAATTAGTTAATAAATTACAATTTCACTACATTTTATTTCAAATTGATCGTTGTACGAATACTTTCCACACCCATTGTATATAATAAATCAGATATTTTATTATATTAGGTGTACAATTTTGTTTTTGTTCCTTTTAACGTTTAAAATGGTGTAGGTTTTGATAAAATATATTTTTCATTATATTAAATAATTTTTAATTTACTTTTATAATCGTATATGATTTAATTACTTATTTAACACCAGATATACCAGACCAGTCATTTTGATTGGTTGAGCCATTTTAATTCAAAATTTCTACCTCATGTAACATTTGAGTTCTGTAAATAATTAAGCGTTTTGTTATTTAAAAATGTCTATAAATTCACTTATCTATTAAAATTATTATTATTAAACACTTTTTGTTATTTTGTAAAAGTAAATAAAGACTGGAAGTCTGAAAAAGCATTTTTTTTTATACACCAGTTATTTTGATTAGTGTGGTAGAAATAGATATATTGAAAATTGTGGTATATTTAGTGTTAACTATGTTAAAATGATATGACCATAAAGCTATTATTTTAAGCTAATTTCATAACGTTTATAGTAAAATAACCGAGAAAATTTATCTATTTTATGTTAACATAATTTACTGATAGTCTTAATAAATAGTCGACAAATTAGTGTTAATAATCGTTTCACATTTTTAGTAATAAAAAATAATCAAACGATACAGTACGAATACTTTCTACACCCACTGTATCTTACTCTCTCTCTCTCTCTCTCTCTCTCTCTTGATCGTTTTCTACTTTCTCTATCTTTTTCCTTTTTCTTTTTATTCCCATTTTTGTATCCTTTTTCATGAATTTTCACAAAGGAGAACATATTTAAGCAGCAAATTGCCCGTCAAAGATTCACGAGCATATAACTCGATGTATTCTAACATTAGAAAAGGTATTCATCTCCTTTTTTTTCTTCTCACACTCGTGTTAACATTCGAAGATAAGATTAATGTTCGCGTACTTTCCTGCGTATGTTTGCGCACAGGTAGATTGGTAGGTGTACGTTATTCGCGATCATTAACCATAGAGCAGTCCTACGTTATATCGTTTCGTGTCGTACAGGAATTTACGATGTCACGTCTATGCGAATATCTATTACGGTACGATCCAGTTACCGTTCTCTCTCCAACGATTATCGTAGAGAACGTTCGATTATCGATTTCGTTGTTAGAGCTCTAATATGCAACTATGTTCATATTACTAGCCCTACATGGTGATATACAAAGCATTTACTTCGAATCCAACCAAGTTCTCGATCAGAGACTACGGAGAGATTAGGAATCTCGATCGCGCAAGGTATTATCACAAATACCATCATTCGACAGTTAATAGTTTTGCTACTACCTTATCATTTTCATTATTATTTGCATTAACAATGTTATTTATTATAGAAAATATTAAGTTAGATAATTATTATAAATTGGACCGTTTATTTTGAAAGTGGTGTAAGTCTGCTTTCTCTTGTTTCGAGAAAATTAAAGGTTTGCATATCAATGATTATTCAATTTCTTTTACCGACCAGTTTTAAATTGTACAAAACATGGGCACTTATTAAGAAATTATATATTAACTAGTTCTCCATAAAAATTTTACATTAAATTAAGCATAAATTATTTGATATTTTTTTTTTTTTTGAAAATGGACTTACACCATTTTCTAAATAAACGGTCCAGTTATAATAATGGATTAAATAGAAATGATTGAACAAATTTATTTTATTATTTACTTGGTAACATTAATTATATTATATTCTATATATATCCTAACTGTAATATTTTAAATATAATAAAAATTATTATTAATCTTTTATAATAATTAGAAATTTTAATTATTAACCATAAAAAAAGTATAGAAAATTACAGTATATTATAGCTTCAAAACGTTCAATTGTATAACCACCATACATAATTATAAAAAAAATTGGTAATAAACTTATTTCAAATATTAAATAAAATATTACTTAATTAAATATTAAAAAACAAAAATAAAATATTTATTAATAAACAAATTAACAATTTTTAAAGATTTCTTATATTAAACATCCTCTAATTTATAAACTAATTAAAATCAAATAAAAAGAATAAAAATTTATAGAACCACTTAATAAATTTGTTGAATAAATATTTATATAAAAGTTATTATAAATAATATAATAAAAAAATTAAACCCCTTATTTAAAAATTATTATTATTAAAAATTTTATTATATTAATATAATTAAATTTTCAATATAATTATTACTACCATTAAAGAAATTCTAATTACCCCTTCAATTACAAATATAACTATAGAAATTAACACATATAATATTCTATATAATATATTATAAAATAAATATTTAATAAAAACTGATGTATTTATTGATTTATTTTATACTACAATTCATTATTTTATTGTCAAATTAATTATAAATAAAATTTATTTACTATTTTTATTTAATTCACTTTCATAATATTTTACGTATATATTTATACGTTGTGCAATTCTCTGAAGAAATTTGAAAAACGTATATATTATTATCAAAATTTATGCTTGGAAAATAAATTTTGTAATTTCAGGCTTGATTACTAATTATTACAATATTTGATAATGAATTTTAATATCCAAATATATTTTTTGTTTTATTTCTATACAATACTATTTAATCGATAAGATTGAAATAGAAATTGGATTTTTTATTAGAGCATTCTTCAAATATATTTTTCATTTTATAATTTTCTGCATAATGCATACGTTTTTGCATTCTAATGATTAATAACATATGCAAAAATCTATTTTCCGTGTATATGAATAGTAATGTACATCAGAGTACTTATTTTAAACACCTCACCACGATTGTATAGACATTGAAAATCATAGGTGTAAAATGAAATTATTTTATTATGTAAATATTTATGTATGCATACGTAACATTCCACTATCCAAATAGATAAAAGAAAAATAATATTTGTTCGTTTCTTTAGTTTAGTTTTGCCCTTTAAATATCTTTATTTCTCTTGTAAAATTTCGGGGAAAAATATGAGGAACAATAAATGTGTCAGAACGTTGTTGAACTACATTTTATCATGGTCTCCATTTAAATTAATTTTTAGCATACAAATGTTAACAATTAACAGTATTAAATATAGAATAAGAGTTTATAATTTATTGCGAAGTTAACTATAATTTAAGTACCGAAAATGATTGTAAAAAGTATTGTTGAACATATGTTTATCGTTAATATTGCATAATATAATATATTAACACGTTGCTTATTATACTATGTATGCTATATATACATATTTTGCATACTTTTAGCCCGAATTTGCATATTTAATGTACACTAATATAATACGTTTCTTGCACATTTATCGTGCATAAACATCCACCAGTTTATTAATTATTATGTTATACGTAAATATTGCATAAACTTTAAAAGACGTTAAGAATTTATATTTTTACTGAAATTTTTATCGTCAAAGTTGAATTTTTTAAATTGATTACTCGATATGGAAAACAAAACAATTCTCGTTGACAAAAAAAAAAAAAGAAGAACCAAACAAATGAAAATATATATCGACTACGATGAAAACAATTGATAAATTTTAATTAAATAGATAGCTTTCTTTCATTGGTCAGCGTTTTCCCAAGAGCCGAGTACGATTGATCGAAAATTGATTACTATCGGAAATACCATTGTTTACGTATAATATAATTAGAATTACTGGGACGATCAATACCAACCATGATTATGCTGAAATTAATTTGTCAATACGTGATTATCGGAGTAAGGTAACATTTAGATAAAGGCACAAATAAACTAAATATCAAATAACATTCATTTTCTAAAAAATCTATGACAGGCTTAATTCAGTAATGAATAAGGAATACAAAAATAATAAAAAAAAGGATAATAACAAGTATGTGAATTATTTGATTTTGTTTCAGAATTATGGTCACTTTAGTTTTTCAATAATCAGTGAAAGCTTATCTTTATAGAAGGTGTTCAAAATGATTATCATCAGTTTGTATTTCTGTAAAATGTTCTGTGTCTTGTGCTTATTAATGTCATGTATTATGTTAATTAAATTTAATTATATCGATTTAATTCGTTCAGTTTCAATGATTAATTCTTTTATTAGAAGTACTCCGTTATTTTCTGTTTGTTGTGTGTTTAAAGTTGCAAGGGTAATCAGATTTTTAGTTTTTGGGATTATTTGAAAATAATTGTGCATTTGATATCCATTATTTGGTATTGAAATATTTCGAGTACGTATATAAAAATATTGTTGTTAATAAATGTTCACTCCTAAATTATTAGTTAAATGTTCACTCCTTGATTTCATATATAATGAGGCATCTATTTATATTTTTATTTTAAGAATACGAAGTTTATATTTCGTATTATAGCTTCTGTATATTTGTACAAAATAAAGCACATAAGAATAATTACGTATAATGTATATAGATTGTAGTCAATAATAGCGTATCAGCGAATTTCACATCATTAGGAGAACATTTATCATCCATCCAAATAAATGAAAGGTAAGAAAAGAATTACTAAGCATTTTAATCAATTCTCTGCTAAAATTTACGAAAATAAAAAGGAAATTAGGAAAAGTAGTAATTAGATTAATTTAAACAACGAAAAAATACAAAGAAACATTAATTAATAATTTGAAGATACAATTTTGATTTATATATTATAAATTATTAAATGTTACAATATTTTCATAGTAAGTAAAATAAAATTGTGCATTCATCTTGTATTTAAGGATTTATCTTTTTTTTCTTCTACTATAGAAAAACATTAATGGAATTTAAGAATCTGCTCAGCGGAGATAAAGTTTCCAGGAGAGTAAAATCAAGTTTTCCCCGAGTATGCTAACAATCATATTATTTGAAAAATTTTCTACCTCATTTAATTAAAATATTCTATTTTATCTACCGACTATTGCAATCTAATTTTTTACAATTCAACATTTTCTCTCAATTCTAAAATAAATCCATCCTTTTTCTAACCAATTAAAATAATAAAATTCTTCATTTATGAAAAAGATGAAGATTTACAGTAACTTTCTATATTCTCCAAATAATCTCATTTAATTAGTAATAAAACATACAAATCATTCACTTAAAATAAATGATCAATGATCCTTTGAAAACAATAATAAAAGAAATAAACATTTATCATAATATCTCATAAAAATCATTTAAGTTTAAAATCTTACTTTCTATCCAATTTCAAATATTCTGATTTATTATGACAATTCAATAATGATTTTTAAAAACGATTTAAAAATAAAAAAAGACGTATCAATCTTAAATTTAATATCTTATATAAATATTTAAAACTATCGTATTTAATTTCTTTTTCATTCTCTTACTATCATCATCTTTCTTTTATCTTCTTGGTTAGACATTCTTTTCAGAGAAGAACGGGGCACTCCTTGGTAAAGGAAAGGTGTGGAATAGAAACGGCGCGCGATTTGATGTTGCGAGAGAATGGGATGAAAACTGTGGGATAGGAAGAGAAGAAGAAGAAGAAGAAAGAAGAAAGAAGAAAGAAGAAAGAAGAAAGTGAAGAGAGAGACAGAGAGAAAGAGAGAGAAATAAAGAAGAAAAAGAAAGATATATAAAGTGTAGCAGAGCGTGCGTCGTTGGCGGGAAACGGGGGGTGGGGGTTTTCGGTATCTCATAGGGTTGAGATTGGTGGGGATAGTTTAGGGCGGTCTGCGCATGCGCGGCTCGCGACGGAACGGCTTCGCGCGGCGACGCTCAGTCTCGTTCGTCGCAATCCAGTGCAGATATACGTTCAATTACCCTGTCAACGCTCCTTAAAGTCCCATCCTCGTGAATCGCGATATTCTAGTTACTAGTTGGTGTTGTCTCTTTCGCGACTTTTGCCAACGTTCGAATTGATAATTTTCAGTGATAAATTTACTTTCTTCCTCACTTTTTTTTTTCTCGAAATCTTTTATTATTATTACTCTTTTTTATATTAAAAAAAAAAAAAGCAAAAAAGATAAAGGATATAAAAAATACCGAGTGAGAAAAATATAAGAAAAACATTAAAGGGGTGAAAAAGGTGAATTGGATAGTAAAAAGAAAACACGTGGGAAGAATTGAAAGAGAGTGTCATCAAAATTGAAAGGATATTTTTCAATGATGATTCGTTAGTTGTGAATGAAAGTAATAAAAATAAAAAAAGGAAAGTGTTGTGTTTAAGGGAAAAATAATTCGAATAGCCGCCGTCTCGGCGGTCGGTCAGGCGCCTTGCGTGTCCGATCCTTCCACTTCTCTTCTCTCTCGGTCCTGTGAGAGGGTAGTGTCATTCATAGGAAACTATTGTGAGTGAAGAAGAAGAAGAGGAAGAACAACTAGAGGGGAAAAAAGAAAGAGAAGAAAAGTTTTTTGACAGTTGGCTCGTGGCATATCTCCCTAACGGAACACGCGTTGACAACATTTTTTATTTGTCACAAATCCTCTCTTCGATTTATCATTTTACATGGATTAATAAAAGAAACATTAAGAGGAAACATTGTTATTGTTGTTGTGAGTTCGGTGCGCTGCTTATTTTTTGTGTATTTTATATTGAAATATATTCTAAGTTTGGATTTTTGAATATTACGAGTGGTGTTATTTTAATAAGTGCATCTTTTTAAATTGACACGAGAAAAAGATTTAATAAAAAAAAAAAAAAAAAAGGAAATAAAAGAAAAGTGTGCATCGTCAAATAGTTCGTCGAGTACTTATCAAAATAATACAAGGAACAACTGGCTAAAACGATTTGATATATATATATATATATATTTCGGAATGGCTCGACACCTGTGGCTGGAAGCAGCACTCGTCTTTATCCTCGTAGCAGGTGAGTCTTCATTTTTAGTTTTTTTTTTTTTGGTTGGGGATTTTTGAGATTTTTATTCTTCTTTACTCTCGCGTAAGAAGAAGTCGTGTCGTGTCGTGTCAGTTTTTTCTTTTAACTCGTCGTCACTTCGCCGTTGGTGGTCGCCAAGAACACACTAGGGGGAAAAACGACTACAAGATCATCGTCCCCCTCATCGAACACGCTGTTTCTTCATGTTTCCAGCCTTTTTCTTCTTTCCCATCGGCAACTAGCCAAGAGTCTCGTGTTCTATATGCTCTATACGTTTTCTTTTTCCTCTTTCCATTTCTTCTTTTTTTTATCCCCCTCTATTTTTTCTACTTTTTTCAAATTCCGACACGTTTTTCTTTTTTTCTTTCCCCATATTCCCGTATGCGCTTTCCCACCGTCGTCGAGAAAATTGTCTGACAATGAGGGGGTAAAAAAACCAACTAACCACCACCCCCTGTGACAAATAACGCGAGGGACAATTCGTCGTGGTGATTTTTTTTTCTCTTGTAAGAATAAAAAGAAGATCCACTACTACCATTACCATCACCACCCTTTACTACTTTTTCATTCTTCTAACACACCAACGTGTGTGGCCGTTATTAGCTAGAATGAATTTCACTCGAGGCTATGTGTATACGCTGAGGAAAAAAACGAGGCGTGATCATCCGAGTGGTGGAAATGTGCCCCCTTGATGAGACAGGGAAAAGTTTTTTCATACTCGTAACTAGTCGACTTTTTTGTCGTAAGATGACGACGTATCACGGTCACAGATTTTTCTCTATGAAAAACTATGAAAATTCTCGAAGATTTCTTCAAGATGCATAAACATACGAATGTTGTGTGTATATAATCCTTTGTTTTTCTATCTTCTCTCTTTTCTTTTTTTTGTTTTACTTTTCCTCTTTTTTTATTTTTTTGTTATACTTTTCACGATATTTTGCCTTTTCTTGATTTTTCTCGCCACGACTTTGCTTTCATTTTTAAAAGTAGCATGAAAGATAGTAGCCCTTAATTATCATCGCCTTAGAAGAAACGCCCCAAAGGAAAAAGGGTATATTTCTTTGTTTCCTTCGTGTTTTTCATCCCCACTCGAGGACGCCTCTTTTTTTTTTTGTTACATTGTTTTATTTTTCTTTATTCTTTTTTTTTTATTATTTTTCATTTTTTCGTTTACGTTGCAGTATAGTAGTGTTCAGTGTACAAGTACATTTGTGTGCACGTATACGTTGTAATACGTACTTTCTATTTCTTTTCTTTTATTTCTTCTTTTCCTTTCTTCCTTCTTTATATCTTTCTTTCTTACTTTCTTTCTTTTTTTCTTTCTTTCTCTCTCTCTCTTATTCATTCTACTCCCTTCGTTCTCTTTCGTTTACCAACCTATACGACGAGATAGTCGTAGGTACTTGGAAAAACAAAGTATTCCAACAAAGTAGTGATCCTCGGAGAAAATTGCGTCGCGTTGCGACGTTTTACACACGACGAACATTGTTTTTTAAATGGGAAAACGAGAACGCAGGTTTTCGAGCAAAGTAAAAACTATGTAATTGTGTATGTGCGTATGTATATATGTATACATACGTATGTACGTTTTTAACTATGTGATGCATTTATGAAACCGACGGCTCTTTACAAATATTATTTTTACTAACTTTTTACATTTGGTAAATAAAATATTATAATATTAGGTTATTAACTATGAAATGTCTGATTACTCGGATTATTTTCATCTCGAAATCAGACATGTCATATTTAATGACCTAATAGTAATTTAAAATAACTAAATTTACTTTATTATTATATAATAAATGACACAATTATTTTGTCAGAATTATGACAAAAATTATCAACTTTATCGATTATTATGTTCTTAGTAATTACAATGTGTTGATAAAAATTGATTGATAACGAAACAGGACTGAGTTCGATTGTTTGGCATTTTTTATAAAACCGACAACTTTTTGCAAATATTATTTTTACTAACTTTTTACATTTGTTAAATAAAATATTATAATAGTAATTTAAAATAACGTAATATTATGACTAAAATTATTAACTCTCTTTATCGATTATTATGTTCTTAGTAATTACAATGTGTTGATAAAAATTGATTGATAACGAAGCAGGACTGAATTGAATCGTTTGACATTTTTTATTAAATTTGATATAGTAATCTGAATATCTAAGATTTACTTCGTATTTCAAAAGAACATTTTTAACGGAAGTATTTTTATTGTAACGTTGTTTATATGTGCGTGATCAATTTCGTGATTTAATTGATGCTTGAATAATTTGATAGTTATCAGAATTTTTTCATAAATTTACTCCAATTTATTTATTCAAATTTACTCATTTATTTCAAAAGAATATTTTTAACGGAAATATTTTTATTGTAAGGTCGTTTGTGTGTGCGTGATCAATTTCGCGATTTAACTGATTACTTATATATTAAGAAAAAAGATAAGAATAACCAAATATTAAAAAAACAAAAAAAACCATCACGAATTTGTTTAAAGCAAGGAGAATTTTATTTTTATATTTTATAAATGGGGAAAAGGTATCGATGATAATGATCGTATCATTGATTAAATTTAATTCATGAAATTATTTTTATTCATGAAAATAAGTTAGAATTTCATTTGTTAGGTTGATATCACGTAAGCATATACATGATGTTATACATATGAGTGAATATAATATACTTTCATTTGTTCCTTAAATTTATTATTTATTATTCTTATGTAAAATATAATATCTTCAATTTTTTTTTTTTTGCATTTTTTGATAAGTGACAAGTGATATACTCAGTTCTTATGTGAATAGCACGATTTGATTCTATGTTTCGTTTGCCAACTTCATACAAAAAGTATCGCTGGTTACCATGGTTTCCAGAATACACAAAATCAGTATCTTCGTACGTTATCTCACGAAAATTGTCGGGTAAACGTTTTTCCATTGAGCGGATATGTAAATTTAGTATCTCATTCTTGC
This sequence comes from Polistes dominula, assembly GCF_001465965.1. The sequence continues at coordinate 1,041,300 of NW_015148981.1, read as the reverse complement.
TATTGTTAAAACGTTTTGCACTTCTTTAACCTTTCCACGATACATCTTAGATTCTTATTAATATTTGATTTTTATTTTATCTATTTTGTAATTATTATTTTCCTTTGCACTCAAAGTTATATTTTTCATTTCGCATATTACCAACAACTTACAAAGCAATTTTAATAGAAAAATAATCATATTCACGTATTATAAATAAATGACATATGTGTAATTAAAAAAAAAAAGATCACAGTTGATATATTGTAAACTATTAGGTCGAGTCATAAGTAATTTCCGATGCGTCTATGTAGAATCTATTTTTCGTATTTACCTACTATAAGTTATCAAAACAAACGGATTTGCGATATATATTTTCGATATGGATGAGGATTCAGTTAGTTTTTTGTTAACTTTTTTATGTAGTCAATGTTACATTTAACCATTTTTCTTAATTTCTGAAATGTATAGTAAAAAGTGCATATTCGACGTGTAATGCTTTAGGAATTGAAACAAAGCAATAGCACTAATGTGCAACTGAAAAAATATGCAGCATATACGGTGCAGGATTGATAACTGATAGGGCAGTCAGAAATTGGTTTGTAAAATTCCGTTCTGGAGATACGATCTTAGAAGATGAACCGAGTGCAGGACGTTTTTCCAACTTTGACGAACCTTTTAAAGGTAATATTGGAGTAAAATTCAATAGATACGTCCAACAGATACAAAGAATACAAAAAAAAAAAAAAAAAAAAACACCATGTAAAGTGCCCTGCACTTATTAGTGACAGAAACACCGTTCTTTGTCTCATAAAGAACGGAATTTATTTATTACTCGACCTAATAAATTGAATTTGTTTCAGTTTTTATTACTTTGTTGTCTTCGTAGCGAAGCCTTTTAAGTGCAAAGGGTTAAACAAAAATTATCAATAAAATATTTTCAATATTTAATACATATATTCCATTAGTGACAAACGGGTTTAAAAGTTAAAATAAATCTTGAAAAAAAGAGAAATAATAACCATAATCACAATTAGATATACAAACTTATTATACCAATTAAAGTATCGTTCATTCATTAACACGTACACTAATATTGTTTCATTATTAATTTTAATTGTATATTTTGAAAAATAACATTAAGATTCATCAGTGAACAAATCAAATATGACAAAATAAAAATTGTCTTATTTGCTAAAATACAAACTTATTTTATTAATTAAAGCATCGTTCATCTATTAACACGTAAACTAATATTATTTCATTATCAACTTTAATGGAACATTTTGAAAAGTAGCATTAACCCTGTCGGTATGGGTGCTGAATACATCCGGCGCCCATCTCATAACCTGTGTGGATGAACGCCGGATATACATAATACGCATACAAAATATATCACAACCAGTTAAATTATTAGCCGTCTAGTGTCTAATCATACAATAACTAATAATATATAAACAGTAATTTTTGTTGTGTATATAATCATATAATCTGTAGATAATTTTTATAAATTTTACGTATATAATTGATAGAATTTTATATAACTATCTCTTAATATTAAAGTTACAAATAATACTTGGAAGAAAGCATTGTTTTATTAAGAATTAATCTTATATAAGGTTAAGAAAGTTTTTACACAAAAGAAGACTGATCATATGCATTGTGCGCGTTTTCGGCGTGGCAACTCATACACCGGGAGTATCGGAAAAAGTGCTCGTACCAAAAGGGTTAAGATTCATAAGTGGATAAATCGAAAATGATGAAATCAAAACTGTCTAATTTGCTAATATACAAACTTATTGTACTATTCAAAGTATCGTTCATTCATTAACACGTACACTAATATTATTTTATTATCAATTTTAATTGCACACTTTGAAAAATAACGTTAAGATTAATAAGTGGACAAACCGAAGATGACGAAATGAAAATTGTTTAATTTAGTAATATACAAACTTATTTTACTAATTAGAATATTGTTCATTAGGTCGAGTCATAAATAACTTCCGATTTTATGAGACAAAGAATGGCGTTTCTGCGACTGACAAGTGCAAGACACCTTTCATGGAGTTTTTTTTTTGCACTCTTTGCAATTGTTGAACGTATCTATTGGATTTTGCTCTAATATTACCTTTCAAAGGTTCATCAAAGTCGGAAATACGTCCTGCACTCGGCTTATCTTTTAAGATCGTATCTCCAGAACGAAATTTTACAAACCAATTTCTAACTGCCCTATCAGTTATCAGTCCTGTACCGTATACGCTTAAATGTAACATTGACTGCATAAAAAAGTTAACAAAAGACTAACTGAATCCTCATCTATACAGTGATATCGAAAATCCGTTTGTTTCAGTGACTTATAGTAGGTAAATACGAAAAATAGGATCTACATAGCCGCGTCGGAAGTAACTTATGACTCGACCTAATATTAACTGGTATACTAATATTATTTCATTATCAACTGTAATTGCACATTTTAAAAAATAGCATTAATATTTATAAGTGGACAAATCGAAGATGACAAAATCAAAATTGTCTAATTTGCTAATATACAAACTTATTGTATAAATCAAAATATCGTTCATTCATTCACGTGTATTCATATTATTTCATTATCAACTTCGAAGCACATCTTCAAACGTAAGATTAAACCACAAAGACGGAGGTCGGAGGTCATAGTGTCTCTTCGTGTTCAGATTACCGTGGTTGAGAAGAGAAAGAGAGGGAGAAAGAGAGAGCACGATTTACGGTGCATTAACGGGCCCAGACTTCAACGCTACCTCCTCTTCTTCTATCTCTTCGTCTTCCCTCTTTACTTCTTCCTCTCTCCTCTTCTGACTCTCATACAAACTTTACGGGACGACTTAGCCCTCTCCTGACCATAGCACTAGAAAGCTTTCGGAATCAAGTCGTTACTTCTGGCCGAAATACTTCGAGGCGTCCGGCAACGCTTTCACGCCTGGCCAGCTTTGTAGCTAACCGCATTAATTTCTCTACGACTTTACGTCATTTCTACCAACTGTACCATCCATCTCACTTCCAAGTTACCATGGATTTTATTTTAGGAGATCAGGTATATATACATATATACCTTTAATTTAAAAAAACAACCCTGTGTAAATATGAGGTCAAGCAATAAGAAAAATAAAATTTAAAACAAAAAAAAAACAAGGAAAAATAAGCAAAATTTAGCAAAGTTAAAAGAAAAGGTTTAAGTTTAACAAAGTTTAATATTTACCCGAAGAAATTAAAAAAAAAAAAAATAAGACAAATTTAATAAATTTAAATTTCACAGTTTTGGTTTAACTCGGTGTTAATAAAGTCCTGCAATAAGAAAAATAAAATTTTAAAAAGAAAAACAAGAAACAATAAGGAAAATTTATGAAGGTTAAATTTTAAAGTTTAGATTTAATAAAGTTCAACATTAAAAGAAGGAAAATTTTAAAAATAAAACCCTGTGTGAATAAAGTCCTGCAATAAGAAAAAAAAATATAAAAAGAAAAATAAGGAAAATTTGACACAAAGAGAGTTAAATTTTAAGGTTTAAGTTTAACAAAGTTTAACATAGTTAATATGTAAACAAGGAAAATTTAAAAAACCCTGTATGAATAAAATTCTGCAATAGAGATAAATTTTATATTCGTTGTTGTGTTGTCAGTTGTGTAATCTAAAATGATCAATCTTCTTTTTTTATTTTATTTATTTTTAATTGTTTCTACTCTTCATTTCGTTTCATTTCAAACTTGCTGTATTTTTGATATAATTCAAGATATATAATAGAAAGATACATACATTTTTTCATTTACCTGGATTATTCGTTTTATACATTTACTTTTTTAATAAAAAAAAAAAAATTTCATTAGCAGAGAAAAGTATGAAAGAATATAATTTATAAACATGCTTATCTCACAGATATCATGGTGAAATAATAATCACAATAATAATAATAATAATAATAATAATAAAAATTCGAAGTTAATGAAAAATAAATGAAACACGTAGCCGTTGTTGGGGTGTACTATTGCAATCCAGAACGATGCACTTTTCATTTTTAAATTGTTTAATACTCATAGGTTCTATTTTTTTATCAATGATGCTTCCCATCGTTGAAACGTTCGAGATGAAGATAACATATTAATATCTTAAGCACGGTGTGCTTATCCTCAATTCTATTTCCCAGGTATAACACGCCGTACCTCGGGTGGCATAAAAACAATTCAAAACGATTTTCATTACGAAATTGTGTAGGAATATAGTTCAAAATGAGTAAATTATGATTTCATTATACATTTAAGAAAAAAGAAAAGAAAAAGGCACAAAAAAAACATATAATAATCATATTTTCTAAAATCATGATATCCATGGATGGTATTATAGTAACATACCGTTCAAATGAATACTTTGCACGAAAGCCACTATAATGGCTTTCGTGCAGGGTTTAAAAGGTTAAATAAATAAATCTTTCAATATTATTTAACTACATTGTTATTATCATAAACCGATAACGAAAGATACGAAAGATAAAAAATAGAATTGAATTTGAAACTGTAAGTCTAATTATTGGGTAGTTTTAACCGGAAATGAACCCTTTCGGAATATTCAATATAATCGCGTGATCAAGAAATTACATACGTGTGAAGTTAGGTGGGTAGGAAGCAAGCAAGGAATGAAGGAAGGAAGGAAGATCTTTATCGGGTGGTGGTTCGACACGTACCAACACCTTTCTGAGCTTTCTATCGGTCGGTGCTATCTTCACAAGCTCGGACATTAATTTCGTGCTCGAACGGATTAGGTGTTATTAATCCTCTCGTACAGGGGGGATGATATCCTCTTGAAGAAATACCAACCAACCTCGATGTGATTATACTTCCAAGTAAAGTGTCCGTGTCGTGATATACGCGAACGTTTTATATACTTAAGACTAATTATCTCATTTGTGCTCATTTTTCTAAGATCTTCTTTCGAAATAATTTGTCATCCCTGCTCGTTTCTTCTCCTACGTATATATCTTAGTTTAGTAGATATATCTGTTAGGTTCATTCGTCCGTTCCCTTCGTTCGTTAGTCTCCTCCCAATTAAGATCTTTCGTTTCCTCGAGAAAATTTCAATTAACGTAGAATTTAGTTAGACTTGTTCTAAAATACCTAAAGCTTTCACGATTATTTGAAATTCCCAGTGAACTACTACTACTACTATTACTACTACTACTACTATTACTACTACTACTACTACTCACACGACTTTCCGATTTTCTCCAATTCCACGGTCGCATTCCTCTTCAGGGAGAAGAAACTATCCAAGATGTGTGTTAAGCTTGACGTTACAACTACTCCTCTCTTATTCGCTCCGTCACACACAACTTTTTGAATTTAGCCGGACTACGAAGGAATTTATCTATCTTATCTTCGATTCAATTGAATTTTTATCCCCATCTCTCTCTATCCTTCTTTATTTATCTTATTTTTATTTATTGTATCTATTTTATCTCCTATTCAAAAGTAGTGCGTAATATTGAAACTTTGATCGTCCTAGATTAAATTTTTGAACGAGTCAGCAACTTTAAGTATTTAACATTAATCATAAACCTTAAAAACTTAAGAAAAGAATCAATTTAGCCCTTTGCATTCCAAGCAATTTTTAATACGACGTTTCAGCAACTCTGGATCATTTTGACCATGACCACTTTCAACTTTCGTTTTTTTGCGTTTTACACTACAGACAAAAATACGATCGAAAGGAATTGAGCAAGTTCGGTCACAAGACCGATTATACACACTAAGCGTGTGCCGAAACATTTTCCTAACTGTATAAAGATACAATGTTGCCTATAAATGCTTGCGTGTCGCCGCAGCAGCGATAACGGAGATATCGGCTTAGATGTCAATGTCGCCTCAGCGGCGACAATAGAGTTCAAAGGGTTAAGCAATGCATGCTTTTATTCGGTCAATAAATTACTCAGCTCGTGGTTGCTGTTTAGGTGTTTTAAATAAGGACAATGAACTTTTGAGTTCCTAATTCTAACTAATAATAATAATAATAATAATAATAATAAAAATTGCATTTATTTTATCTCTTATCCAAAAGTAAAAACCACCACCCACTTTTTCTATCTTTTTCACTTACATTTAGATAGAAAATCTAGAAACATGAACACATATGGGATACATTGCATGGTTTGTGGAAGCTTTTACGGTGGTTTAGACGTTTCTTTGGTTACGTTTTTCTTTTCCTTTCCTTCTATATATATTTTTTGTTGTCTTTTTTTTATCCTTTTCATACACACACCGAATGTCGCGTCTGTACGATTTATGTTTCACGTAGCCGCAATAAGCTCCTTATTTCAACGGCATAGGAAAGTTTAAAAATGCTATTTATTTTTAAAAACGCTCACCGTAATGAAGTTCCGTAATCCTTGGGTGTGTTCGGAGGGAGGAAGGGAGGAGGGTTATAAGGACGCTCTGTACTATAAACTTCCTTTTAAATACCTGGTAGAAAAAAGAAAAGTCTATATAAAGGATATTCCATCGTCACGTAAACGTTGCACACAACCATGTCTCCTCTCTCTCGTTGGGTGGGTGGTATTTACCAAAAACTTTTCTATATATTTCTTCATGGTGTGTTTGTGATATTACTTCAACGAGATGACGGGTAAACGACGAACAAGACAACGAATATTTTCTACGTGTATAAGAAAAGATTTTTTTTTTTTTTTTGAAGATGAAAAACAATCATCTCGTGTGTGCGTGTATCGTTGTAATTAATTTGCGAATATTATACTTCACTTTCGTTTTCATCGTTTTATCTCGATCCTTGATCCTTTATCCTGAAACTACGAATGAAACCAAGAAAATGAAATAGATGAAGATAAGATCTTTGAAATATCAGGAAACAGTTTTTTTTCATTTATGCAAATTCACCATCGATTTGATAATAATAATAATAATGCTTATCTTCATACTTTTATAAGAATATTTTTATCGTATCGAAAAAAGGGGTTGTAAACAAGTATAAAAGATAAAAGAAAAACAATGTCTCTTCCTTGTAAAAAAAAAAAAAAAAAAAAAAAAAAAGAAAAAGAACTTTCTATTGGCTAAATCGTATTTTACATTGTATTTACATGTAAAACAATAATAAAATGATATACAGGTATTATAAAAAGTATGTTAGAGTTGGTGTGTATCGGTAGAGAATTATAAAATGGAAATATCGAATCTTAAAAGAAAAGGATTGAATTTAATAGTCTTTTAGATGCTTTTAACGATCAGGGTTTCTTTTCTTTTTATATTTTTTATTATTTTCCCCTTTCTTTTTCATTCTTTTTTATCTTCATCCCTCTTAGTATTCACAGAATTCATTGTATCCCAGAATTTTATGCTCGTTTCGTAAAAATCTAAAAGCATTTCTTGATAACTTTTAATTTCCATTAGTCGACGTAATTATTTGTTTCCCGGTTAATGTTTCTATCCTTATTATACAATATTTACATGGATGTGTGTGTGTGTATGTAATATGTATGCGTATAAATCTATCGTGTTGTCTTCGTTGTGTCGTAGTTACTACCAGGACGAACGTAAGATGATATAAGCGTCATGTATTACGTCGAGCGTTCTCGTTAAAATCTCGAGAGAGTCATAAACGATGGTGAAGCACCTTAAAATTTCGCCGTAGCTGAGCTTTCTCTACGGTTCCCTGAGAAATTGGCCCTTTTGCTATAAGGGTCGAGTAGTAGGAGGAGAAGGAGAGGAAGGTTGCTCGGTTTACTCGGGAAACCAGTATGCCTGTTGGTGTTAAAGCGAGTGTATCCTTGTTGTATGTTGATGGACAAACGACGAACAATTTTCGCGAAAAGACTTTGAAAAGTTTGAATACTAAAATTCCAGACACCAACCAACCAACCCCTCATTTACCAAATCGATTTTATTATTCAACTAAACGCGAGTAAATTGATAAAGTTTTATTTATATTCTATTTCATATACGTCTCATATTCATTATTATAACATTTGTTTTGATTTTATTATTTTATAAATCTTCTTTTTAATTTTCGATATTTAAAGCTTGAACACGTATCGTGTCATGTTTGATGTTTAAAATTGAAATAAATTCTTTTAGTTTAGTTTATTATTTTGAGAAACATTTAATTGAAAGTAAACCTGGGATAAAAGTATATGTGTGTGTCTGCATTTTATTCGAAATTATAAAATAAAATTGTTTATAAAATATATTTATTTATTAAAATATATTTAATACGTATATATGTATTTTTAATATGTATTTATGTATATATATTATATAAAATATGTTTATAAAGTATATTTATTTAATCTAAATTTAAAAATACGAATGAAGCGTTTCAAAACAATTAAAAATAGGTACTACAATTTTTTATCACGAGGCTGTTTAACAGCTTTGAAATTTTTATAATTTTATTATTTAAAATAATTAATTTAAATTCAATTAAAAAAAAAATATTAATTAAGATTATTAGTTAAAAATAATTTTTAATATTTTATTGCTCAAAAGATGCAAGTGGATTATTTCGTTCTTGTTAATAAGAGTAATTTCATGTTATATAATTATTTACGGATTATTATGTTTACAAGATTACAAATGGATTAATTTAATCCGACGCATGTTGTAAGCCGTTCATTTATCGAATTGATTCAATTTCAAAAGAAAAAGTGAAGAAAAATATTTATCTACGTTGTTACATCATTTATTAGTCAACAACCATTATTAACATATTGATTATGTATTGATGTTAAGTTTAATTATAGAAACTTTATCGTAAATATAAAAAAAAAAAACAGTTTAACATCAATCTAGTAATTTGGTATAAAAACTTAAAAAAAAAAAATGAAAATAAAAAAAAAATTGATAAAGTGAGGTTAATCGTTTTGCCCTGTAAATGGCTCCTCTTTCTCTCTCTTTCTCTACTATGGAATATGAAACGCGAGTTTATAGTTTGTTTTAGTATTTTTTTTTTTCTTTCTTTTCTACCACTGACCGGAAATTCTCATAGCAGAGTAAAAGAACGCGTTGCGGAAGAAGAGACGCTGTAATTTCATCTGACATTAGCCAAGGAAAGTCTCGCGGGATCTAACAGAACAAAACTCATTTTATGCTTTTTGTATACATATATATATATATTCTTCTTCTTCTTTTCTTTCCTCATTTATTTATTTCTTTCTCATTTAAAATTTGTTTGTTTGCGTTTGTTTCTTTTTTTTTTTTAATTTTTCTTATTTTTATATCTTCTTTTTTTCATACATTATTCTACATTTCTTTTTTTTTTTCTCTTCATTTCTCATATTTTCTCATTCCCTTTGACCGACGACGACGACGACGACGACTATCAAGGAGAAGAAAAGCAGGGTAGGAGGAAAAGAGAAAAGAAAAGTAGAGTTTTGCGACTTTTGAATGAACCCTTGGGCTCAAGCTTTTCTCGGATTTCCATTGCGGCGTAAATGCGCGGCTCGGTGGTCCACGTTATAACGCAGAGAAGAAGAAGAAGAAGAAAAATAAGAGGAAGAAGAAGAAGAAGAAGAAGAAAACGCGAAATGGCAAAAAGGAACCACGCGACGCACGTAAACCGTATACAGAAAAAGACTTTTGTCAATTTTCGTCGTTATTCCCACAGGAGGTACGTCGACGTTTTGGAAGAAAAAGAGTATGTGTGGATGTGTGTATGTGTGATAGTGAGTATGAGAGAGAAAGGTGAAGGAAAAATGTGGAAAAGAAAGAAAAGGATGCAAGGCTCTTTAGGGGAAACGAAAAATGTGGTGCAAGTCTCTGTGTCTTCTTTTTCTTATTTTCTTCTTCTTCTTCTTCCTCTTCTTTTTTCTTCTTCTTCATCTTCCTCGTCTTTTCTCGAATGTGTACTACCTACCTACAGCTAGCTCGTGCCAGGTAAACGTTTCAACGTTATTCTATCTCTTTTTAAAAGGAAGAAAAAAGACAATTGGATACTTTCTCGATCGAAACGTTACGTAAGGTGACGTATGCGACAATTTAAGGTCGTTCGAAGTCACGAATCAAAGTGCTTTTCGAAGACACTTGTGTTTTTTATATTGATTATTATTATTATTATTATTATTATTATTATTATTATTATTATTATTATTATTTTTATCTTAATTTGTCGGATTCAGTATCTTTAACTTCAAATCAATTAACGTTAATCGTTTTTTTTTTTATTTTTATATTGGTTCAGTTTGATTCAATTTAATTTGCATTATTATTTTGTAGTACTCGTAAATTATTTACGTTTTTTCTGTTATTTATATTTTATTTGTATTTTATTATATTTAATTATATTTTATTTATATTTTATTTTATTATTTTTTTTTAAATATTTTTTTTATTATTATTTTTTATATTTTATTTATATTATATTACTTATATTTTATTTATATTTTATTTTATTATTTTTTTTTAAATATTTTTTTTATTATTATTTTTTATATTTTATTTATATTTTATTTTATTATTTTTTTTTATTATTATTTTTATTATGATTTAAAAAATTTGTTTTCCTTGTAATATTTTGCAGGAATAATTTTATTTATTGATATTTTTTAAATATTTTAGATACACTTATGCGTTATTATTAACACAGTTTTAAATTATTATTTTTATGTTTTTAATATATTCCTTTATAGAGTAGAATATAAATTTTATTATTTTATGAAACATATATCACTTAGCAAAGTAATATTTTTTTAGAATGTTTTTTATTTCTTGATATTTGTTAAATATTTTAAATATGTACACTTACACATTATTATTAGCACAATTGTAAATTATTATTTTTATATTCTTTTATATATTTTTTTTATAGTAGAATAAAAATTTTATTATAGTAGAATAAAAATTTTATTATATTATAATATATATATCACTTGGTAAAATATTTGTCGGATCATAACAATGAATTTTTAATTTTTATTATTATCCTCTTAGGCATGGCTAAATTTTGACCGGTACTGTTTCTTTGTACAGCAAGGTTTAACCAGAATTACGTGTAAACGGTACAATTACAATGTGTAACGAACAATGGTGTTCTCTATGCGAAGTACATTGCACAATAAAGTTTTTGATAATTAAATCATAATTTTTCTTAAAGACATGATACACATTCTTTAACTTTGACAATTTACTTTAATAGTTTAATAATACAGTTGGTACACAAATGGTGAACTTGTAAGGTAATAGAATGAGCCACTATAGTGGCGCCTCGTTCGATGATATCCAACAAAGTCGCCATAGTGTCGCGTCCTGCCTAAGAGGTTATAATTCATATGCTTTTGTCTATTATATTAATTAGTAATTTGTTATATTTTTTTGTTTACATTGCAATACATTTTGTTTCTTTAATTTACAATTATTCATAAATCTAACATAAATCCTATTTTCACATTAGACAAGTCATTAGTAATTGATCTATATGAGTAAAGATCTTAAGAATAAGAGGTTATAATTCATGTGCTATATACAGTAAGGAGCATAACTGAACCAATAACCACTAATTTTGTATAAATCTTTATTTATTGCTAAGAATGTAAAAGAATATTAAAAAATGAACATCCCCTAGTAGCATAAAATATTTAAAAATATTGACATTAAATCTCTTTTTAATATTAAATAAACATGTATTCAATATTTTTCAATATTTTGTGCTACTAGGGAATGTTCTTATTTTATTATTAGTTTGTTACAGTTAGGTTATATAAGTTTTATTACAGTTCGAAGTAACATCACAAATTTTTTCAATAATTAATGTCTTCTTATTTAGCACTGACAAACAAAATGAATTGTCTAGGTTTTGCACCACGCCCAATATTTGACAATATTTAATATATTATTTATTTTTAATATTTCGTCCACAACCCTTTTGCTTGCGAAACTGCACTAATTCGCTTCGGCATACTTTCTATTAATTTTTTGCAATAATTCAGAGATAATTTTTCCCACTATGATTAAAGTTGGTTAGTAATCATATGAATCCCGAAGTCGTCTTTTTAGTAAACCTTATAAATTTTCCATAGGGTTGAGGTAGTAGGGGCTTTGTGCAGGCCAATCCAGAACAGAAAATTTTGTTGTGCTGAGCCAATTTTTAACACTTTTAACAGTGTGCTTAGGGTCTCGGTCATGCATGAAAATTACATTTTCTTCTTCAAAAGGCATATTTTCATACAGTTATTATTTATATTATGTAATTCATAAAAAATGAGGTTATAATTCATACGTCTATTATATTGATTAGTAATTTGTTATTTTATTTTCTTTTTTTTCATTGCAATAAATTTTGTTTCTTAAATTTACAGTTATTTGTAAATCTAACATGAATCCTATTTTCACATCAATCAAGTCATTATTATTTGATCTATGTATGTGAGTAAAGATTTTAATTTCAGGACTATCTGAAAATTTTGTTCAAACCTAAAAGATTAAATAGCGTACTATTTAATTATCGTAGTTTTAATAAAGGCTTATGGATTACACACTCGGAACGCATTTGTAAAGTCGTTAAAGCATTTTTATTTTCACTGATGTGAGATATCTCGATTGTCTAGTAGGTACATAATATATATATTTACGTATATACATAAATACATATATACACATATATATGCGGTTCGTTATCTCTATGAAAAGTATTCACGCTACGAATAAAAAAAAAAAAAACATGGAAAAGTCAAGTGCACTGTCCTCATTGCAGTAGTCCTTTGTGAATGCGTTTGTCGCCACGTTTACAACGCTGTATATATATCTACATATAAATACAATCGTATCAAATGAGAAAGTAGCTTGTGGTAAAATGATTGAATTAAATCAAAATTATGATTACCGGGGTTTGTTCGAGATAAATATTATTGAAATAAAAACATTTTTCCTCTCCATGATCATACAATACACCTAGTATGTATATCCAATTGTCTAAAGAAACTTTGTACTGATTTATAATTATGATATATCCGATGTGTAAATTAAATTGAATATTTGATTACAATGACAAAGTACAGGATTATGTTTTAAAATATTCATCGTTATTTTATATAAATTTATCTCTGTTTACTCGTAAAATTTATAAATGCACAACAATCCCTGTATGTAACCTGTATGTAACTAAATATAGTCAGTAAACACTGGTGTTTGCTGACTATATTTTATGTATTTATTTTACATATATATTATGTATATTTTTTATATATTTTTATTATAGGTATAATTATTTTATTTATTTTTTTTTATTATATTTATTTATTATATTTAATTATTGTATATATAATATTTAATGTAATATTATTATTATGTAATTATATAATTATAATATATATATAATATTTATATTATATTTAATTATTATATATACTAAGTGACCCACAGCAAACGTTGTTTAGCCATATAAATTATTTCTAGTAAATATTTTGGTAGTTAAAGAAAAAATTTTATGATTTAGGAAAAGGGTTGTAGTGGGCATTAACTTAAAGAATGTTTTCTATGAGGAATTTTCTTTCTTTCTGTGTTACCTCATATTTATATAGTATTGTATAACAATTCAAAGGACCCGACAATGTTAAAGGGTTTTTATTTCGCACTATATGTTTCGTTGTTCATTGAGATAGTATGGGATTTATAGCCCTTTTGAATTTCTTATTCTTGTAAACAATACTTTATACTTTATTTCATAGGCTCATCGCAGGGTCTTTTTCACAGAAATTGAATATTATAAAAATAACGAGTGTAAAGTTTATCGTCTACAAAGGTACTTGACATCAGTTATTGTCCACCAAGGGTTGAAAATTAATAAAGTACTAATAGCGCTATTAAAAATAGGGGTTGGTGGTACGAGGGTGAAAATTAAGAGTTGTATGTATTTTTTAATGCCAAATTATAAAAAAAATAAAAAATTTTGTCTAAAAAATAAAAAAATAAAATTGTTGAGGTGGACCACATAGGGGTATGAAAAATAGTTTACGTCCTATTCTCAGACCTACAGAATATACACACAAAATTTCATAAAAATTGGTCAAGTCGTTTCGGAGGAGATCGGTAACTAACACTGTGACACAAGAATTTTATATATTAGATTAAATATCTTTTATTTATTTTTTATACATATTATATTATATATTTTATGTACTATATTTTATGTACTTTTGTATTTCTTTAATTGACTTTAATTGTTTTGTTTTTGACAAATAATAAATAATAGTAATAGTAATAATTGTAATGCACTAAAAATTGTATTATTTTGATGAAACCAGGTGTAGAAAATATGTTACATGAAAAAGGGAAAGTATTTTTCATCCTAAAGTATTATAATTGATGTTCCACGTGCTTTGAACAACGTGTAGTTGAGTGTTGCCATAAAAAAAATAACGTACCTTATTCCTTAGCCAATAAACACGGTTGTTTTCGTTTCAATTCATCAACTGTTGTTGTTAATAGTCTGTCAATTATTGTTTTACCAAGTGAAAACAGTTATCGTAGTAAATAGATGATGTTTTAAAAATCCCACCATACCCAAAAGTTTTTCGAACGAATATTCGATTTTGTCACTGAAATCAAAGGTTTTATCCGGGTTATAGCCCATACAATTTTTTGGTTTTTTATCGTTGCCATTTAAAAGCAACTTTTAATCCGTTGCAAGGGATTTCTTTTTTGGCAAGTGAAATTTTTACCTTTCGTAACGTTAAAGTAAAGTTGCAATAATTTCGACTCTTTTTTTTTTTTTTTATTACTCACTTCGCTCAGCTCAATTTTTTATCCAATTGTTTTTATGCATCTGGATAATTGCTTGTTTAGCAACTCTCAACATTTTTGTGAGTTTTACTTGTTATTGTATTGCGTTTTTTACGGGCTATTTTTCTTTAACTTCGCGTCATCGATATTCTTTCCAAGCACTCGAACGTCCATCATCTAACAAGTTAAAATTTCCACTTTTAAACCGCATTAATATTTCCTTTTTTTTTTTTCAAAATCAGCACACGAACTTTTCAGCCAACCCAATACCTGTACCATTAAGTTGCCCGGAGGAAAGTTTGCGCTGATTTATCGTTAGAGAAAGATAACAAATTTTATGAATTATAGGACACACGAGATTAATTAGAAGTTTGTTTAATAATCAACATATAATTAATACATTAGAAATTTTACTATAAATATTAAATAAAAGAATTATTTGAATATTTTATTATTTCATATTTTGTCATATGTATTAAGCAAGATTGAAATAATATGAATTAAATGAATATTAATGTATTAATTTACGTTTAGTAAAAATATAAATATATGAATGAAAAAGAATTATTTAAATAATGATATAAAAGAATTATTTGAATATTTAATAATTTTATATTTTGCCATATATAAGCAAAAGAATGAAATAATATGAAATTAATAAATATTAATGTAATAACTTACGTTTAGTAAGAATATAAATATATGAAAGAAAAAGAATTATTTAAATAATGATATAAAAGAATTATTTGAATATTCAATAATTTTATATTTTGCCATATGTGAGCAAAAGAATGAAATAATATGAAATTAATGAATATTAATGTAATAACTTACGTTTAGTAAAAATATAAACATAAATAAAATATATTAGAAATTTTATTATTAGTATTAAGTAAAAGTCCTTTTAATAAAAATTATTTAAATATTTTATAATCAAATATTTTGTCATATATATTAAGAAAGAATTAAATATATATATATTTTATTGTACTATATTATATATATTATATATATTATATTATTATATATATATTATATATTATTTTAATTATATATTATTATATTTATTTAATTAATATAATATAAAATATTATAATTATATAATATATATAAAATATAAAATNTTATAATTATATAATATATATAAAATATAAAATATATATATATATTAATTTTTTATATTAATTAATTTTAATTAATATATTATATATATTATTATATAATTATAATATTTTATATAATATTAATTAAATAAATATAATAATATAAAATTAAAATATAGTATATAATTAATAGATTAGAAATTTTATTATTAATATTAAATAAAAGAATTATTTTAATATTCTATACTTTTATATTTTGTCATATGCAAAAGTTTTGTCAAGCAAAAAAATAAAATAACATGAAATTAATGAATATTAATCTATTAACTTACGTTTATTAAAAATATAAACATATAAACATACATATAACAACATATAATATTAATAGAACAAATATTGTATATATATATATATTTTTTTTTTTCATTATCGATATGATACTTTTTATTTTTCCCTTTGAAAATAAACTTTTCTCCTTTTAGCATTTGAAAGAGAAACGTATACGTTCATTTCTGACGTTGTTCACGGTTAAGTGGACTTAAAAGAGAAAATGTAAGAAGAAGAAGAAGAAGAAAGAGGAGGAGTAGAAGAAAATGATGATGATGATGATGATGACGATGAAGGTGAAACAAAAAGAAAAACAAAGAAGAAAAAGAAAAAGAAAGAGAAGAAAAATAAAAAGAGGTAAAGAAGAAAGACTCGGCTTACTCGTCGGAGTGTAATTTTAGATACGTCTGTAAACGCAAAGAAGAAGATGGAAGTGTACACATACGTGGTTTCGCGTTGGTGAAGATGGTTTAATAATATACATGGGTTAGGCGAGTAGTGCGAATGCGATAATAAACGATCAGACGTGTACGAGTGTGTTCTATGTTGAGAACGTCCTAGCCCGACTATAAGTGGATTTATGTGATTGTTATCGTTCTCATAATTGATAACTATGTGAGAAAGAAAGGAAGAGTGAGAGGCATGGAGAAAGGGGAAGGGGCGAAAGGTAGATAGAAAGGAAGGAAGAAGAATTTCATTGTTATACAAATGCCGTTGAGTTTTAGTGCACAGTCGAGCGTACTTAAGCTCTTACCACTTCTAGTTATACACTGAGATTCAACCCCCTAAACCTTCATATTAATATTTCACATTTCCGTTCTTGTTTAAATTACAGATTTTATGAATTATAGGACACTAGAGCTTAGTTAAAAGTTTGTTTTAATAAGCAGAGACATGGTAATTGACGTATTAGACAATGTATTATTTTATATTAGACAGTCAAATGTATGTTGATGTTTTATAAGATCATATTTTTTCATAGTTAAAAATTAAATTTTCGTATGACTCGAAAATTATTTTTAAATTATTTGTGTGTGTGTATAATAATGTGTAGAGAAATATAAAAAAAATAGTTAATGAACTACAATTTTACAACATTTTATTTCAAATTGATCGGTGTACGAATACTTTCTACATCCACTGTATATAATAAATCAGATATTTTAATTTATTAGGTGTACAACTTTGTTTTTGTTCTTTTTAATGTTTAAAATAATTTAGGTTTTAGTATTATATTAAAATGGTGTTGACACACCCCATGTATTCCGAAAGGGAATCATTATTTTAAATAAAAAATAATTTAGGTTTTGGTAAAATTTATTTTTCGGTATATTAAATGATTTTTAAACTATTTTTATAATCGTATATGATTTAATAATTTATTTAACGATGGTAATATGAAATGACCATAAGCTATTATTCTAAGCTAATTTCATAACGTTTATAGTAAAATAACCGAGAACATTTATCTATTTTATGTTAACGTAATTTACTGATATTCTTAATAAATAGTCGACAAATTAGTGTTACTAGTCGTTACACATTTTTAGTAATAATAAAATCTAATTATTAATAGGGGTTGAATTTTACGTACGATACCGGCGTAAGAATAAAACTCGTGACTAAAGTACTTCATAAAACTAACTTAYTTTATGTTAACATAACGTATTATGGCATTATTAAACAACCTATAAATTAGTATTACCAGTTATTTTATTTTTTATAATATTACAACAAAATTTTGTTAGAGTTGATGATGAATATGAAAATATAAATTCCTAATATTAGAATTTATAATTCAAAGACCACTAAATTAATTGTAGATTCATTTTTTTTTTATAATTACGGAAACCATAATTATAGTAACGTTAACTAAAAATTGTTTTGATTTGTTTTATAAGGTTACATAAGTTTTATAACACTTACATTTTTAAAGTTATATACATTATATTATAAAGTTAAATAATTCAATAATACTTTTATTCAAATACTAGGTTTACCGGAAAGTTCTGTCCGTTTTGACAAACATTGGCTCAATTTCTCGTCTCTAGGGATAAAACATTTTTTTAGAAATGCAATATACAAATTGTCATCTCTCTGTGATAAAAAGTTATAAATAATAATGATAATTATATTATACAAAAAATATTAGTCAATTCAAAAGGTATGAAAATTTATGACTTTTGTTTTATTCTAAAAACGGACAGAGAACTTTCAGGTAGACTTAATATTTTTTTTATTTTATTTATAAAATTATTTTATTATAATAATAAAAATTTAATTTTTACACAAATATTTTTCTTTCAAATATTTTATAATAAAAATAAAATTGATAATTACAAATAATATCAAATAAACAAGACACTTCTCATCGGAAAAATTACGATCCAACAACAAACAACCATTTCTAACGTTCTTAAAACAAATTCTATCTTTAAAATTCGAAACGACGAATAAACAAATAAAAAATCTTATAATTAATAATAATTATTAAACCAACAGTTACAAACAATATATAAAAAGAAAAAAATAAGTCTATTTAGCAGTGACCAATTATGATCTTGCAACAACCATTTCTAGTGTTCCTAAAACAAATTTTGTTTTTAAAATGCGAAACGACGAATAAACAAATACTAAAAAAATACCTTATAATTAATAATTATTATTAAACTAACAGTCATAAACAATATATATATATAAAAAGAAAAAAACAGTCTACTTAGCAATGACCAATTATGATCTTACAACAACCATTTCTATTATTTTTAAAACAAATTTTGTCTATGAAATGTGAAACAACGAATAAACAAATACTATAAAAAATACTTTCTAATTAATAATTATTATTAAACCAACAGTCATAAACAATATATATATATATAAAATAATCTACTTAGCAATGACCAATTATGATCAATCATTAAATACGATTCTTAAAATGCATTTTGTGGTTAACGCGAAACGAGTTTCCAGCGGCTTACTTACGTAAGAAACGCTTAAAGGATTTTTCACGTAGACCGGAGGGTATACTTAACTCGATAGCCTTCTTCTTTCTCTTTCTCTCTCACTCCCACTCCCACTTTCAATCCTTTTTTTTCTTTTTTCATTATCCCTATCTCTACTTGGTAGGAACGTCGAGCGCACGTGCGTTTTCTCGTTAGAATCCAAGCGGACTTTGGTGCGAGAAAGAGAAAAAGAAAGAAAGAAAGAGAAAGAAGGAAGAAGGAAGGGGGTAGGAGGGGGTGAGGGCGGTTAAATTTCAGACGGCTGTGCGAGTAATCGTGTCGGTATGGATTCTAACCACGAAGTGAGCGCGTGCTTGCAGATCTCTTTTACTTTTCTTTTCTTTTTTTTTTTTTTCAACCCCCTTTTTTCATTTTTTTTTCCACGGAATAACTACGAGAAGAGAGGAAAGTCGCGATTCTCGCGGGTGAGGCACGTTCTTTCATGGTCGTCGTCGTACCCCTTCCTCCACCCCACCCCCTTAACGTTATCAAAATTCCGCGCGTCTTTTTCCCTTTCTGTCGTCGTTGCTGCTGCCTGCTTGCTGTTTGCCCCTCTTTTACAATCCCCCATGAAGAAGAATCGTTTTTCTTCTCGTTTCTTCTACTTCTACTTCGTCTTCGTCTTATTTCTTTTTCATACTCACACGAGAGGGTTGCAAAAGTGGTTTGGTGTGGTATGGTGTGGTGCAGAGTGGGGTGGGATGAGATGGGATGGGATGGGGTGGTAGAAGGAATATGACGAGGAAGAAACTCGTTTTAGTAAAGCCTCTGGAAACTGCGTTTTCTGTTTTATTCCTTGGCATAATTTGAGTGTGTATTTCATGAAAGAGAGTAAGAGAGAGAGACAGAGAGAGAGAGAATGAGAATGAGAATGAGTGTTAGCGTGAGTGTCAGGGTGAGAGGAAATTCTCAAGGAGAATGGATACGCTTGAGTTGTAGCACAGCAGCACATACACCATGAGGGGGTGGTGAAGGAGGTGGTGTGGGTTGTGAGCTTTTCTTACCATGTACGACGCGCCTTAATTAATCTCCTTTCAATTAGACACCACGCCCTTTGCTACGCTCCGACAAAGGATCTCTCCCCCCCCTCCCTTCGGATTCCCTTAGGTGCGGTTAACGCCTTAAGGAGCAGGCGTGAATTTGGAACGACGATGTCTGATTACCGTTCGTTGTTTGTTCAACAACGTCTCACGCGTTAAACACCGGCCGAATACGGGTCTACGTACTAGAGACTACTATCCAACGACTATCTTCTATGTATGGATGTAAACTATATATATATATATATATATATATATATATATATATGCACGTATCAGGTGTGTACAACAACCGTATCTCTGCTAATCGATGTTTCCTTTGGATCCGTTCAATGTATATCCATGCATCCATGTGTTGTGCACAAATGTATTGTGTAGATATACGCTAATGTGAGATCATTTTTGTTAAAAGTTCATTGATGTTTAGTTTTGTGAAATGTTTGAGTTGATTGACACAAAATTATGTTCAAGGGATATAATATATATTATTATATTAATTTTAATTAATTTAATAATTTATTAAAATTATTTATTATTCAATTTTTTATTTTTTATTTAACTTATTATCTATTTTTTAATTATTTAATTATTTTAATTTAATATTTTAATTATTATATTATTTTAATAATAAATATAATATACATTATATACACAATAAAAGATAAATATATAAATAATATCCTTATTATTATATATTATCCCTAATATATGTGTGTGTAATTTATTTCTATATAATATATTATTTGTGTATATATATAGATAGATAGATAGATAGATAATATTTACTGCGTCCCCGAAGGGTTACACTCCTTTAACAGTATATATATATATATATATAAATTTAAGATAATTTATATATATAATAATAATTTAATAAATTATATAATTAATTATTATTATTTATATATACATAATATGTATTTTACTTTTATATATATATATATATATA
>NW_015148981.1:985879-1020130 GCF_001465965.1 Polistes dominula | reverse complement strand
AAATTGTATTACAAATATATATTACATGTTATTTTATACAATTTTTATATAATGTATATAATATGTAATAATATACATATCATATGTATTATTTTAAAAATCGTTTAATTAAAAAACTCAACTTTTTTTAATTTTTTAATAGAAATAAAATTCAAATAAATGTAATTATTTAAATTAAATATTTTTCAATAAAAGCGTTGCCTTTGAACACAATTTTTTGTTTAAATTGGTACGCCATAACTTTTGATACAATTCTGAAAAATTTATCGGCTAATTTAATATTTTCTATTTATATTTGTTTTTAAAATTCCTCTTTATTTATCTTATGTTTTCTTGTATTTTATTAATTATGAGGTATTTATATAAAATTAATTATGACACAAGTGGTGGAACAGTAATAGGAAAATATATCGAAAGTATGGAATTTAATTTTTTATAGAACGTTTCTGTGTTCTTTTGAGAAAATATACTTCTTGAGAAGTATCCTTTACTTAGGTTCCATGTTTTTTAACTGATTAAATGTTATTTAGAGGACGATGAATAATATAGAACAAATAACATTTTAATTTAGTTTTCTTTTTTTTTTTAGTAAAAAAAAGTTTAATTAAGACGCTGCTATTTAGTTGTTAGCAAATTGGCTTATAATTTAATTTCTTAGAAAAGTTGATTTTTATTTGAAAAAAAGAAAGGACAAATTTTATTTCATATTTTTTATAATTTTTTTGGTAATTTATTACAGAATCAAAGAATACTCACAATCAGTTATGTCATGTTGTCAGTATCTCCAAATATTTAATATCCAATAATTATTTTTTTTATATGTATTTAAATAAAAAAAGAAAACAATAAAATTTTTGATTATTAATTGTTGATAACATTTGATTATTTTATTCGAAAGAGTTCATATTAAAATTTTTATCTCGTTTATTTGATACATTTAATTTCAATTAAAAAGCTCTGTGTGTTGTATTATAAAAATATATAACAATTATTTATTCTATTGAAACAATAACTAATTGAAACAAAAAAAAAAAAAAAAGGAAAGTAAATTCGTTAGAGTAAATTTTCCGAAAGAATTCATGTGATGAAAATCTTGTTTAGTAATCTCTCTTTGTCTCTCTCTCTATCTCTCCCTTTTATTTGTACCTTTAATAAATCCGTTTATTTTCGAGGTTCCGGGCGTAGCTTTGAGGATTTCCTCGTAATTACATAAGGCGTTACCCTTTAACGTTCATTTGCACATCCCCTCTTTTGTCATACTCACATCTCCCAAAGAGAGAAAGAGAAAGAGAGAGAGAGAGAGAGAGAGAGAGAGAGAGAAAGAGAAAGAGGGATCCCCTTTTCTCGAGACTACGCACGAGCGTATAATCTGCTAGCAATTATAACGACTTAAATAAGATGAAAGTTCGAGACTGCTGTGTGTTCACCCGTGAATATAACAGAAACGATATGAAAAGAGAAGAAGAGAAGAAGAAGAAGAAGAAGAAGAAGAAGAAGAAGAAAAAGAAAAAAGGAAGAAGTTCTTCACGCTCGAAATCAAACAGATGCCGATAAGTAGTAGTTGACATCAAAGCTACCGAAGAAAATAACTAAAAAAATATATTTATTATTTTCAAAATATATACAGGGTGATTCATCAACACTTGTCACCTAAGTAATTCCGAAATTATAATAGTAGCAGAAAAGTGGATAAGGAAAAAGTTGTATGAAAAATTTAGGATTACAATATGACATTAGTATTTTCTTTTGCTAGGTTAAGTCATTTTTGAGATTTATTGGTCAAATTTGTTTTTTTAAAGGGTAACACCACTCTAGGATTTTCAAAAAATCGATTTCTCTTTTTTTTAACTTAAAGTGGACTTTAGATTTTTAAAAACAATATGCATTTGGTCCCGAAGCCAAAAAAAATTTAAACATTGCTAAATCTTGGATTACCGCTATTTATTTTTATGTAAAAATATTTGTTTACATAGTTTAATATATGATTAATCAACCCTCAAAAAAGAAATCCTATTCCTCATTTAGTGTTCGCAAAAAAAAATTCCCCAAAAAAGGCTTTTTTTAAGGCTCTAGAGTAGAGCTACCTCTTTAAATACAATGTTATATTTTAACAGGTTGAATGCCACGAGGGTCATCGGTGACCGGCACTTAACTTGGCTATGACGCCATGGGGGGCCACCGGTGACCGGCGTGCGCAGATTAATAGAAATTCCACATTGTGGCTCCACGGACAATCCCGATAAAATTGGCATGGCATTCAACCTGATAATGCTTATTTTCGGATAGCCGTTGACAAGATGAATCCAATGATGAACAACATTAATTACAAAACCTGTCAATAACTAATACAAAATATTTAGAAAATATCTGTTCCGTCTTTTGTCGGAAAAACTAAAGGATGACACAGCCCTGACACAACTCTGACGCGATCATGACGCGGAAGAGCTGTATTGTGGTCAGATTGTTCGCCAATTTTAATCTTCGTTGATCTTCAAAAATATTAATATTGCACATCATTGGATTTGTCTTGACAGCCGCTATCCGAAAATAAGTATTAAAATATAACATCGTATTTAAAAAATTAAACTTGACCAACAAATCTCAAAAATGACTCAGCCTAGCAAAAAAATATTAATTTCATATTGTAGTCCTGAATTTTTCATGCAACTTTCTTTTTATACACTTGTCTGTTACTGTCATACTTTCTGAGCCATTTAAATGGCAAGAGCTGCTGAATCACCCTGTATATATTATACTTGATAGAAAAGAAACATCATATTTTATTTCTACGAGTTTCATCTTTTACAATTAGTTTTTAAAGAGAAAACACGAAAGAGAGAAAGAGAGAGAGAGTGAACAAAATTACCAGACAGTTGTAGTAGTAGAAGTGCAAAAATAATAAAAATAAAAATATAATATCACCGAGTATTGTGCATACAGAAAAAAAAAGAGAAAGAGAGAGATAAAGAGAGAGAGAGATAGAGGAAAAAGTTGAAAAATTTCTCGACGAAATCGAATAAAGAAGAAAAAGTAAAGTACGCCGAATCCATCGCATGGGCGTCAACTAAGGGCGGACTAAAAAAGTTATGATCGAATCGGTACGAGTTTTGCGAGGAATCGATCGATCCTTTCTCCAAGTCCACTCTCTCTCTCTCTCTCTCTTTCTATTTTTCTTTTTTTCTCTCTCTCTCTTTTCTTTCTCTTTTTTTTTTTTTTACGTTCATGGAACGACTCGAGAACCGATTCATACGTCCTGTGAAAATCTTTGAAAAATCGTTACGTTACTCCACCTCGATCGTTTTCTTCTCTCTTTCTATATATATTCCTCTCTTCTTCTATCCTAATTGATTTTCCTTGCTGGCTTAGCGAGCGCGATTCTCAAGGAACTTCTCCTTACACCTATCCTCCCCGCCCCCTCCCACCACCTTCCTCGACTTTTCTCATCGATCTCAAAAGCACGGTCAGCGTGTCCGGAGAGTTTCTTATCCTAAGTGGTAGCGATTTTCACCGAGGGACAAGTTTCGGCAAAGATGGAGTTTAAGAAAGAACAAGTAAGAAAAAGATAGATAGAAGGAGAAGGAGGAGGGAAGGAAGAGAAGAAGAAAATAGAATAGAAAGAAACCGAGTACTGGGGGGTTGGGGGGGGGTGAAGGTTTCGAGTAAAATAAAAGAAGAAGAAGAAAGAAAAGATAGATAGATAAGAAGAGAAAAAGAGAAAGATATAGAGAAGTAGGAATAGAAGGAGGAGTGAGTGGGGGGTGGAAAGGGTTGGGAATAAAAAATTGAATGAGTAGAATAATTAAAAAAATGAAAAGGTCGACGGAACACAACCCCGTTTGCCCGTAAATCGTACCACTCTTCTAGATAGGCTTCCTCACGAGTGGAATTTACAGAATTTGCCAAGTGTGCGTGTATGTTCATGTGTATGTGTATGTACGCGCCGCAAGTTAACGTAGATTATAAAGTATGCAAATATGCGCGAGATGGAACGGCCGAGTGTTCTCCCATTCGAGAGAGAGAGAGAGAGAGAGATAGAAAAGGATAGGGGAAACGTTGGACTACTGGGGGGGATGGGCTGGGTTGGATAGGGTAGGGGGGGGGGTCTTTTAGATGGTAAGAGCGAGAAGGGAAGTGAGATTACGAGTGTGACAGCGGCTGGTATATAACCGACCAGAGAGAGAAAGAGAGAGAGAGAGAGAGATAGAGATAGAGATAGAGATAGTGGACGAAAGAGTATGGACTGGCAAGTGGTGTAAATCCAATTTGCGCAACATAGCAGGGCTTACGTCGTTTCATTCATTAGTCCTTATTAGGTAGCATTATGCAAGACAAGAGAAAAGCCTCCCTTTTCCTTCCTTTCTTTCGGAAATTAAAGGATAGTCATGATGGTTTTTTTCTTCTTTCTTTTTCTCTTTTTCGTTTTCTTTCTCTAACTATCTGAAAGCGGTGACACAAAAAAAAAATATGAAAATAAGAAAATGAAATATTACCTTTATCGCGTTGATTTCGGTGCTGGTTATTTTTTTGTAGTCTGTAATATTTCATCATGTGGTTATATAAATGATATTTTTTGTTTTATCTGCCTCAACGTAATGTTCACATTTTAATTTACTTTTTAAATGATTCCAACTTTTATTTTAACGATTGTATTATAATAACCCTTTAGCTTTGCAATTTGTCAATTCAAATTTTAGTTTTGTCCATTGTGTTAAAAGTGTTTGTTTTTCATTGACAAAATGTATTTTTTTCAAGGACTATTTATAAATGAAATACTGGTGGTATACGTGTCGTTCGATGAAAAGCACACATGTGAAACACCGGTGGTACATGTCACCGGTGTCACAACTTGTTAAAATTTGAAGTAACTTTATTCCTTTCTTCTTCTTCTTTTTCTTTCTTATATTTTCATCTCTCTTCCCTGTACACATATGTGCCCATAATTATGAAAGTGGTCTAAGTCATATATCTCTTGTTTCGAGATATTTAAAGATTTATACTTGAATACTATATGAATTCTATACAATATTGAAATAACAAACATTATCTAACAATTCATTTTTTAAAAATTAATGAAAATTACATTGAATTTATTTAGTTTATAATAATGTAATGCGTAATAACTGATAAACTCATTTTTTATTAATTTTGACTTAGATTACTTTCATAATTATGGGTACATATTACGAAGCATTTTTAGCATTAATTAACCCATATTTGTCATCAGGTTTTTATATTGATGATTCTCACTAATTGTAAGTGCTTTAATATGCAATAAAATTGATCAGTAATATATTATAAGAATAATTTATTATTTATTAGAAATGGTTTCTTTTTTCTTTTTTGAAGAAATACTACAACTATATGAAATTATTATTTATTTAATAATTAATAAAATATTTCTATTTGTAAGTCACTTCCCATGTTACTTAGGACCGATAAGGGTTAATTGATGCTTTTTAATCGATAAGGGTTGTCGTTACCTTTTTTAATACGATTCTCATCAATCTTTTAGGTATTATGCTCCACTATAGTGGCTTTCGCGGATAACATCTTTTAAAATGTATTATATTTAATTTTATTATTAATTATTAAAGTTAATTATCAAAGTTACATTATGTGTGTGTATCATGTGTGTGTATTTAAGAAAAATTTATAATTTAATCATCAAAAACCTCATTTTAATGTACTCTTGTAGAGAAAACAGATTGTCCGTCACATATTATAGTTGTACCGTTTAAACCTAATTTTTGTTGAACCTTGCCATACAGAGAAACAGCCCCGTTTAACATTCAGCAGTACCTAAGAGGTTAAGTTTGAGCTGATTTCGGTTGGTATGTAATATTACATATGTCGATTATCATTTTTAAATGACAGACGAAAAAAACGTCAAAATACTGTTATCATTAGAGACGTGATTGACGTCTGATAAGGGTAAAAAAAATAAAACAAGTGATAAAGCCGATATAATGATCGTTTCTCGAAGTACTCTACTAACAAGGATTACCAATGTGATTTCCTGTAATATTAACCATTTGCGGTCGGAAGGCGACTTTAAGTCGCCACAACTTTTCTCTCGGAAGGATAAGTGGCGAGTAAGAGGCGACAGTCGGTGTTTATGCCATATTTCGTTAACTTCAACTGTATGGAATGAACTATTGGTACTTAAAAGGGCTCCTTAGCTTTTGTTTGCCACATGTAATAAAAAAAAAAAACAACAAAATCTATATGTAAGATTATTTAACCCTTTGAGTGCTGAACACTTTTAACTAAAATATTTTCTAAGAACAGAATAATTTATTATTAACTAGATTTTAATAATAAATTATATTTAATTATTAAAGTTTTTGTTTCTGAATATAATTTAACACTTTGTTGACCGGCTATTTTTTTTTACAGAATTTATCTCATGTCACCGGTTATTACTTCGTAATTGAATTGAAAAGTAAAATAATATAAATAATTTTTAATAAATTTTACTTATTATTACACTTTAAATATTTATTCTTCGTATGATAAACAGTATAATAACATTACAAAAAAATCTGTTACTATTGTAATATTTATTTTTGCTGAGTTTTCTTTTTAAATAGCGTGATGCGAACAAAAAAACGCATCACGAGTTAATTCGTGATCGGTCAGCAACGTTCAGCCACAGATACACGAGTTAACTCAAGACCAGTCTCAACAAAGTGTTAATTAATATAAACATTACATTATTTTACATTAATATTAACAAACCTGTATATGCGTAGATAGACCACTCTGGTAATTTTTACCAAACGCATATATGCGTCCATAGCACTCTAAGGGTTAATTGTACCTTGTAATACACTCGACATATTTGCAAACATTGCCTTGTCCTGTTACCTAAACAGCCTGAAAAAGTCATCGTCCTCAAAGGGTTAATGATACTTAAATATACTCTTAAGAAAGATCAAAAAGATTGAGATATCGTTTTCTCATAGTAACGAACAAGCCTTCTTCTTTAAATGCCTTCCCTTACAGTTTCTTCTTTTTCTTTTTTATTATACTCTTTCTTCTCCTTTTTTTTCTATTCGAATAAGATAAAGAGTGGAGGAGGAAAAGGAGAATGAGGAAAGAGAGAGAGAGAGATTCCTTCGTTCTCTCGAAGTGCTGAGAAATTCTTCTCGATGCTTCGTGTTCCTTCTCGTTTTCGAATATTTTATCGCTTCAAGAATGTTCTTTGGAACGCGAAGGCACATGCTCTTCCTGCAATTTTTATTTCTTTTCTTTGCAGTTAAATTTACCTTTATTCACACACACACACAGACACACATATATACATTCGTGAGCGTTCATATGCCGCTTATATTGTATACACGCACATGTATATAGTTAAATGGAGAAAAAGAAAGAGAAAGAAAGAGAGAGAGAGAGAATGAGTGAAAAAGAGAAAGAGAGAGAAAATGAGTAAGAAAGAAAGAAAGAGAGAGAGAGAGAGAGAGAGAGAGAGAGAGAGAGAGAGAATGAGTGAGCAAAAGAGAGAAAGAAAAAAAATGCAAGTAACGAGAAGTTAATGGATGACCTCGACTTTTTCCCACCGTTCATACCATTCTCGTTCCTTTTGTTCTACCTCGTGGAAATAATTCAGAGAGTGTTCGATACGTCCGGCAAATGGCTGGGATCTACGAACGATTCTCGAATAAAGCACATGGTGAAATTCTGTACAGAGTTGCGATGCACACGAGGGTCGATGCTCGCTTCTCTTGTATATACAATGGAAGCAAAAAGATTGAAAGAGAAAGAGAAATAGAGAAAGAGTGAGAAAGAGAGGAAAAGAGAATCAGAGAATCAGAGAAATAGAGAAAGACAGAAAATAGGGAAAAAAGAGAAGGATATGAACGATCCAAATTCTTCGCGTACCACAAACCGTATTTTGCTCTTGAAAATAACAGATATGGCATTTGTTGGTAGATTTTCAGGAGAGAATGTGAAGTGAGTGGTAGGGATGAAGAGGAAAAGAGGTTTTGAAATAAAAATAAATAATAATAAACGAGAGGGAGAAAAAAAAGGTATAGTTTTTATTATTTTTTGTATTGTTTCGTATCTTCAACAATTTCCGTCGTTATATCGAATTTAATTGCGCTCAATATGCACGTGGTTTGCAAAATTGTGTGCTCGTTAATCCGCGTCGTTTCGTTATTTTCCATACCCATGGCATGCGATAAAATTTTATTTACTTTAATACAAACATATATATGTTATATATATGGAATGAGACGAGTAAACGGTATGCAAACAATTTCATATAGAAACGTCAATAAATAACGAAACAAACATAAGTATTTAATTAGTGTACACCAATTTTATTGTATATTCACATATGTATATAAAACTAACAAATGTATATAAATCTATCTAGTCGTAATAGTAAGAAATAATATAAAACAAATAAAAGAAAAGAAAAAAATTACAAAATTTAACCCTTTGGCTACATTTGACGTATCAGTACGTCATGAATTTGTTTGGGCAAAAACCCACATGACGTTTTGATACGTTATTAAAACTAAGACGATATTTAACTAGTTCATTCTGGCTTATTTCAAACTAATATACGTAATTTTTATATTATATTTAATAATAATTTAAATTATTATAATATTTCAAAGTAATTTTCTAATAAATGTGTATCCAAACGGATTTAAGAAAAAATACAATTATTATATGTCTAATTTATATTTTTTTCTTATTTTCTTTTCTTTTTTTTGGATTTGAGTTTCAAAAGTTTCACCGGCATGTTTTTTATACTTTTAGTAACTTATTCGTGTAATTTAACGCGTGTTTCTTGCTTGGCGGGTCGTTATCCCAGCAACCAATGATCCACGAGAAGTAATTAAAGTAAACAACACGCCTTCCTCTCTCTCTCTCTCTCTCTCTATCTCTCTCTCTATCTTACTCTCAGTATCTCCTTTTTGTTTCATGAAGAAATTTACTCGGCATTTGGCCCTTCTTTTACAATAGCCTGGGTGCTTCTCTTTTTCAAAGAGGCAGAGCAACAACGACGGCATTCTAGGGGTGGTGGGTACGTACTACTACTACTAGCTATAGTAGTTAGGGGGTGTTTGGTTCGAGCTCGCGCTCAGATCCTAAGTAAGTAGAGCTATCCCTGCAAAGTATCCCGGGAAAAGAAAACTAATGCCAGGACTCTCTGTTTCATCGGCTTCTTCGTTTTCCCGGTAATCTTGCCAGGGCGTAGAAGCCCGAATACAACGAGACGCGGGGTAGGGAGACTTGGGTTAAGGGAGAGAGGAGGAAGTATCCAATACAAGCTGAGAGTATAACACAATGGCGAAGTATAGTCTAGTCCAAGTCGATTTCTCGTTACACGAAGTTTCTTTAATTGAAGTACCTCGTCTTCCTTCTGTCTTTCTTTCTTTCTTTCTTTCTTTTCTACAGTTTTTTTCCCTGTGTGTGTTGTTTTTTTGTTGTACTTTTATCAGAACGAACAACGCGTATAACTTTAAGTTCAATAAGATACCAAGGTATGATAGTTTTACAATTATCGAGTTGATGTATATATAGGTATAGAACACGCTAAAATGATTGCAACATGTTTTATCGGATAATAGATGAATCTAACTAAATATTAGAATTATTAGAATTGTTAGAATTTTATTTTCTTTTTTTTGGGGGGGATTTAAAATGTTTTTGGGATATTAAAAGTAAGCGTTGTTTCGTTAATTTTATGATATGTGGATAATTATATTAATAAAATCTATGTTTATGACAAAAACTTGTGTACTACTTTGTAAAAAGAAATAGGAAATGTAATTTTATGATATATAGATAATTATATTAATAGAATTTATGGTTTTAATTAAATTTGTGTGCTACTTGGTAAAAAGAAATAAGAAATTTAATTTTATGATATATATAATTATATAAATAAAATCTATGCTTTTGAAAATTAAAAATTTGTGTATTACTTAGTAATGAAAATAAGAAATTTAAGTTTATGATATATAAATAATAATATTAATAAAATCTATGTTTATGACAAAAACTTGTGTACTACTTTGTAAAAAGAAATAAGAAATTTAAGTTTATGCTATATATACATATATAATTATATTAATAAAATCTGTATTTTTGACAATTAAAAATTGTTTACTACTTGGTAAAAAGAAATAAGAATTTTTTAACTCAATTAGAAATAAATGTACAGAAAAATCATATTTTTAAATTAATAGTGTACGAATTAATATTCACTTTAATAAGTGAAATCAATATACTGATGTGAGTTATTGTATATTGAATTGTTCGCAAGTTTGAAATGATTAATTTCATTACTAGAATATTTTGAAATTTTAGTATCAAATTGCTTGATGGTTGTTTAATTTTTTATATTCCAAATTAATTTTCTTACTAATAAAGCTTAACGTTACTAATTGAGAAACACGTTTTTTTCTGAATTTCAATTAAATTAAATTGAATATTAAAATAAATGAAATATGAGGTGAATGTTTTTAATTTTATTTATTTACTTTACTTTTTTGTTTTGTTTTTAATTAAATTAATTTAGAAAATGAACGATTTAATGTATTTATTGTAACGTTTCATTTCACATCGCAATCTTTATTCTATAAAAGAATATCTTATTTTGCATAGAAGAAACGTGTTTTAAATAATTCCACTGTAGTATCGATTATATATTTAACTTTGATTTATCCGCGCCGTTTGTCGTCCGATCATACTAATTAAATCAAAGTTCTCTCTATCACAGGAAAGGATGTTAATTGAATTTACTTTGAACAACATTTTAAAATGTATACTTAACTTTTACAATTTTTTTTAATCATCTTTTACGAACTCGTATTATATCAGGATTATTCATGAATCCAATAATATATGTATGTATATTATGAATTAACAATAAGTGATTTATACGATAGTCATAAATAATGACAAACAAAATCGAGTACTGTAATAAATTTATTATAAGTAACTCCCCCTAAAAAGACTCAACCTTAACATTGAAATTAATTACATTGCTCGATTCTGTTATTCATTATTCACTATTCCTGTATTTAATCACTATGTCCATGACATATGATTATATATATGTATTATATTATACATAGATATGTTGAAATACATATTTGATGTTAAATGAAATTTTAACAATTATCGATCGTCAGGTTTTTATATTAATGATTCTCACTAAATTACAAGTGGTTTCGGTAAATATGCAACAAAATTGTTTAGTATTATAAGAATAATTTATTATTCATCAGAACTTGCAACTGATATAAGAGTTAAAATATATTAATTAATTAATACTTATTAGTCGTCTCCTTTTTTTATACGTAAATTGTTCAGTATTTTTTATTATTATTTATTAAATTTTTATTTATAATTTATTATAATTATATATTATTATATAGTAATTTATTATTTATTACAAAATTATTTATTTTTTTAAAGGAATACTACAAATATTTTTTCTTTTTATTATATTATTATTTTATTGTATTATATTTTATTCGTTTATTTCAAAGAAAATATTATTTAAAAAATAATTATTATAACATTTAATTTTTCATATTTACTATTAATTTAAATTATTATAATATTTTAAAGTAATTTTCAATTAAGTATGTACCCAAAGGGTTAATTATTTGTTTATTAACATATTTTTATTTATAAGTCACTTTCCACATGACTTACAACCGATAAGGGTTAAAAAGTATTAATTAACCCTTATCAGTCGTCACCTTTTTAAAAACGTAAATTGTTCAGTATTTTTTATTATTATTTACTATTATTATATTTTATTATTTACTAATTTATTATTTATTTCAAAATTATTTATTTTTTTTTAAAGGAATACTACAAATATTTTTTCTTTTTATTATATTATTTTTTTATATTATATTTTATTCGTTTATTTCAAAGACAATATTATTTAAAAAAAAAAATAGTTATTATAACATTTAATTTTTCATATTTACTATTATGTTAATTTAAATTATTATAATATTTCGAAGTAATTTTCAAATAAATGTGTACCCAAAAGATTAATTATTTATTTATTAATAACATATTTTTATTTATATTATAAGTCACTTCTTACGTGACTTACGACCGATAAAGATTAATTATAAAATATAATATAAACCAATCAATTGATTTTTAGAAAAGATACTAAAAAAGAATACTATTTGAAATAGTTAGAAGTTTTCTAGACAGACATGAAAACTGACAACTCCAATTTGGTATGATTTAACAGCTTGGATGTAAAAACAGATGATGGTTTGCACAAGTACCTCGTTGTCATCCTTGGCAGAAATGAGAGAGAAAGATATAGGAAGATAGAAAGAGAGAAATTCACACATACAAACACACCCATATATACATACGTAATCCTTTTAAATCTGTCGAGATTCCCCTCCTACAAGTGGCTTTCCCCATTCGGTTTCTTGTTAACATTGCAAGAAATAAGCAGCTCAGGACGTGTGGTGGAGTATTTAACCAGAAATGGATGTGTCTTCTGTTAGAAATCAACGCTGAAACACACACTTATATCCACACATGTATACATTTATATACCATCCATATGAAGTATCATAATCTCTTGCATAATTATAAGTGGCAATCAAGAAAACATAAAATTAAGATATTATAAATATTTCCATTATATTCTATTTATAATTACAATAATAATAACATACTCGAATAAATAAATAAAGTAAAGTAAAATAAAGTTAAGTAGGGAAGATTTTTCGTTCGCGATATGATATTTCATTAAATCTTAATTATATCCCAGTAGTACATTTTTTTTCTCATCCTAGCGAGATAGAAATGATTAATGTAGGTAGTGTTCCATTCAATGGATAATCGGACGAGAAGTGTTTAAGAGGGGGGTAGAATGAGGAGGAGGTAAGAGAGGGTCTCCCGAACCCTCTTCTACCCAGAAACTCAGATTCAGTTAGAAAGGATAGGACTTGGAATAAATGGAATAGATTGAAACAGACTTCGGGCTGTTGTATTACTGTTCTGAGGAACGAAGCAATGAAATGTGAAATACGCGACAAAAGATTCTTCTCTTTCACTCTATTCCTCTCTCTCTCACTTTCTCTCTCTCTTTCTTTTTCTATTTCGTTTTCTCTCTTACTGAAATCGAAAGCCTTTGTCTCGTACACCGTGACATATGCTTCGAAACCCTTCGGTTTCCCCTTTCACAATTGCGTCTTCTCTTCTCTCACTCTTTTGAGTTTATTTTAAGAAAAAGGGCTAAGGTCTCAAAACCGTGCTCAAGAACATATTCGAACGTGTCTGCGTACATATGTCGAACGCGTTCATGCTTTCGTATATATCTTTTTTTTTTTCTATTCTCGAATCGTTAGCTGTTCTTGTTTGTTCGTACGACAGCACTTTTCTGGATCAATGAATGAGATAATAAAATAATAATAAATGTAATAATATATATGTAAGATATTTTTAATGATAATAAGAATATGAATAATGATAATGATAATAATGTAATATCGATAATTATGTTGAAATGTAAATGGATTTCATTGTAAATGAATTTTTAATGTAAAATTCAAACTTTTGATTTTTAATAAAAAATTAAATTAACTGTATAATGATATTCATATTAACCAAATAGAACTATTTTTGTAACAAATGTATTTTTTTCATTTAAATATTATATAAAAATTATTTTATAACATTAATTACTAATTTAAAATAAAATAGAATTTTTAATATTTTCATGAAGTACGAGATATGATTTTATGATTTTAACGAATATATTTCATTCTAAAGTTGCAGTTATTAACAAAAAAAAATTTCAAAATGCGACTTAAAAAAGGTTATTGGCTGGTAATGATAATAATAATGATAATAGTGGTAATATCGATAACTATGATGAAACGTAAATGGATTTTATTGTAAACGAATTTTTAATGTAAATGTTTAATCAGACAAGTTTTGATTTAAATTAGATTGGCTCATTGTAATTTATTATTATAATTGTCTGTCATTGAATCGTTTCGTATTGAATTTCTAAATTTGCCGTTCACAAGTCACATTAATTGCACTTATAAAATTATTGTCAATTTAATTATCAAAATTCTTGATCAATTTTTATATTTAAAATAAATTTTTTATCAATTAGTTAAATAAAAAGTCATTTATTCATATGTAATAATTATGACGTATTTTAAAATTTGATCAATTTATTTTCTTAGATATTTTTCGCATTATTATTTGACAAATAGCATCCACTAACCATAAGTGCCTTTATTTTGCTGACACTTCAACTAGACAACCTAAACACTGTTCATTTTTCAAATAGAAATTACCAGAACAAAATTTCATAAAGTAATTTTGACACTGAAACGCTTTTCACTTGACATATCCTTTGACACAAGAATGTTTTAAATAACGTGTCTGAAATGTCTGTTGGTAGAATGTAAATTGATTTTGAGGTTTTAGAGTTATGGTTAAGAGTATCGATAAACACCCAACTAACAACATTTCTGCGCTAAAAACAAAGTTACTTCTCTGAAGAACCCAATACATAATTACGTAATAATAATATTATTATTATTATTATATTGTAAAACGAATAAAATTAATATTTTAAACGAATTTATCTCTTATATAAATATTTATTCGAAAAATTCGTCATTAATATTAAAATATGATTATTTGTAATTTTTATTCCCGTTATTACTTCTCAATGTATTATATCATATTAAAATTTGTGTATACAGTTGTAAGATTATGTTATAATAATATAATAAATAGTATCGATGAGTTTGTGAGACAAACAAATATCGAATGAATTGAATTGCAATGGAATATGTGATTTCTTACGTAAAATGTTTATTTGATTAAATGAGTCGTGATTAAAATTAAAATTAAACGAATAATTAATTATTATTCTTATTATTGTTTGTCATTGACAATGAACTGTGTTAGAATCTAAACATTTCCCATGTTATTTTGAGAATTTTATGATGTAAAAGGTAGAAGCCTTGTCGATAGATCGCTGACACGCATAAGCACGTTTTCCCGACTTGCGATTGTACGTGTTCGTTGAGAGAAAAAAAATAAAAAGAGAGGAAAAAAGAGAGAAAGAGAGATACAAGTTGAGTTGAATAAATTAAAACCATCTGCACATATATATATATACACAGTGGATGTAGAAAGTATTCGTACACCGATCAATTTGAAATAAAACGTTGTGAAGTTTGAGTTTAGTAACTAATTTTATTTATAAACAATTAATTTATACATACTATTGAAAGTTTCTACAATAGATGTAATGAAACAAAATCTGATGGACACTGTACTGTATGGAGGGGATAAAATGAAAAGCCTGAAACTAGAAAACTTGTGACCCACATTCAAACACGGTAGAAGTTCTGTACTTGTTTGAGGCTGCATGAATGCAGCTGGTGTTGGCTTGACCATGATATCCTTCATTTCGCAATAAATTACGTACAGTATTAGCGGATATATCAATATTTAAATTATTTTTAAGATGTTCGAGTATTTTTGTAGCACTTATCTTTGGATTATGTTTTATCATTCTTGTGATAACTCGTCCAGTGTAATGATTAATTTTTCGTGGACGTCCATTTCTTGAGTTATTTTGCAGTTTCTTTCTTAATCCATACCTATCAATGATACTTTGTACAGTAGATCGAGGTTTGTTTATAATTCGCGATATTTCTAATAAACTTTTACATTGATTATGTAAATTAATAATAATTTATCTTTCTTTTATCGTTGTTTCAACACGTTTTCGTCCAATTTTCCAACAATAATTTTTGATCTTAAAAAATTGTGAGCTTAACTGATGCCGATGACGTTACAAACATACTTACGAGGTTAATTATAACTAGAAAGCAATCACGCGTGATATATTTACATTATGATTTTTATACGAACTTTCTTGTAAATAGTTCAAAATAAGAACTGTACGAATATGTATTGCTCGTATGTTTTCGTTTACCTCTTGTCAATTTTATAATTCATTCAAAAAAATACTTTTTTGTTTCATTACACATTCATTACACAACGTTTTCAATTTCAAATTGATCGGTGTATGAATACTTTCTATACCCACTGTATATATAGATGTACAGAAAAAATAAGAAAAGAGAGACAGGAAGAGAATAAGAGATAGAAAACAAGAATGAAATAGTAAGAGAGAAAGAAGAGGCTTCTTAACGCGTCGATGACGATGAATCGGTCGACAACCATAAGTCTTCCTCTCGTAGCTATGGCGTTTGTCTTCACTCAAGAGAGATAACGTACTACAAATCGGTTCCCGACCTCGTCAATGGCTTCCAAAAATATCATGCTGGCGTCACCCCCTCAGCAAAAGAAACATATACTTATAGTAACAGTAGTAGTAGTAGTAGTATTAGTAGTAGTAGTAGTAGTAATAGTAGTGTAGTGATGTAGTACAAGAAGGGGGAGAAAATGTCTGGTAGCGTTAACGTTTCTTACCCATAAATACGTCGACGAGATATTGTACTAAAACTAAGAGGAGAGAGAGAAGGTTAACGTGTAAGAAAGAAGTAGAAAAGAAATAGAAGAACTATCCTCTTCCTCCACCCCTTTTAGTGCTTTAAGATGGGAATAAAGCTTTTAAAAAGGAAGCGAAGAGAGACGAGTTGAAATTTTTCTTACTTTCTTTCACGTTTCCTTATCTTCGAATTATAAGCATCGAAATAAAGAGAGAGAGAGAGAGAGAGAGAGAGAGAGAGAGAGAGAAATCTAGAGAAAAAGGGTAAAGGGAAAGAAAAAAGAAAGGAAGTAAAGAGAAGGGAAAAGGGAGAGTCGAACGATAAAAATCCTTTTCTTCGCGTTCACGCGCCCTCGGGACGAATCGATATCCGTTTTCACAGCTAACGTAATTGCTAAGTCAGTCAACGACTTCCAATGGCAAGGGGAAGGGGTAAGGGGCTAAGGGAGCGAGCGGGGGGCTACTGTAAATTCTTTAAACTGCGAAGTAGACCGATGGGATGAGATGAAAAGTGAGAGGTGGTGGGGAGGGGTGGAAAGGAGAAGAAGAGAGACCTGGAGAAGAGAAACTCCATTTAGTTCGGATTACCGACACTCGTTCTGCAATATGCATGAAAAGGGAAAGAGGAACAGGAGCAGCAGCAGCAGCAGCAGCATACGCTTCGCTTGCATTAAAAAACTCGATTCAAATGGATGGCCGTTGCCTGAACAAAAGGGGGTATTCATTAATTATATCCACCCGTGGAGGAAGAAAGCTTCTTCTTCTTCTTCTTCTTCTTGTTCTTCAAAGCAAACGCGTTGAAACTTAAAGTGCGCCCAAGCTCTTCCTTCTTTCTTCTTTCGTCTTTTATCGACTATCTTTCACTTTAGATTCACCTTGATCGATCTTTGATCTTTTAACACTTTTCTTTTTATTTCGCATCTCCTCGCCACCTTTTTTTTCCGAGAGAATCTCTCGTTCCGATCAAGCGAACGAGATTTTGTGTTTCATTAAATTTCAATTATAATTGAGAACGTTTTTTAATAGTTTTTTCGATAATATACGTTTAATGGTTAACAATTATTTAATTTTTTTATTTTTAAGAAATTTTTTTAATTTTTAATTTGTTATTTTATAAATATTTTAATGATAATTATATAGAAAAAAAGGTGAAGTATAAGTGAAGAGAGGTATAAGGTGAAAGAGAGTTGTTTTTGTTAATTATTTATTTAGATACTAGAATTAAGAATAATTAAATTATAGTTTATTTAAGTATTCATCGATTGACAGAAATTATTATTTCCTTCTAATATTAGATTTGTATTTTTTAATATTTCACTGAAATTATCACATTGTTAATCTTTCTATTATTGTTTCCGTAATATTAAAAATGTATAAGATTTGAAATATTACAAATTATGTAGAATAAGTATTATCAAAATATATAACTAAACAAAAATAATTAATTATATATATAAATATAATTATATATAAATATAAATATAATTTTTAAGAGTATAAGGACTTATATAATTATATATATATATATATAATGTGGGTGTGTGTGCATAATTATAGTATATGTATATTTATAATATTAAATAATATATATATTGTTGTGTATTGCATTTTATTATATTATATTAATTTTCTGTTATATTTTATTTTATATTAATTTTATATATATGTATAATAATTATTATTTTTTATTTTATATTATATATGTATTAAAATTAGATAACTTGTTATACTCGTTACGTTTTATTATGCGTTAAAAAAAAAAAAAAGAAAATACTTGGAAAAGATTTTTTTTTTTCTAACATTTTTATTGAAACATATTAAAATAGATGAAGTAGTATAAAATAATATTACAACCTATTATTCTGTTAAATTATGAATTATACTCGATTACAACTGGAAAGAAGACCGGACATTGTATAATCTCATATAAAACCACTCGTATTAGTTCCCCCCGTGATACGAATAATTTGCTACGATGCATC
Organism: Polistes dominula; assembly: GCF_001465965.1. Next base: position 1,001,638 of record NW_015148981.1, on the reverse strand, counting down.
GCAATGCATTGCGATGCAACTCCACCTCATCCTCCTCCTCATCCTCCTCATCATCCTCTTCGTGACGTAATCAAATAAAAATGTCGGAATCGGTGGTGGTGTCGCTACCACGCCTCTGCATTATGTCTTTAACGATCTACGCACGTCGGTCCCTACTGCAAAATACATGTTCATGTGTGTGCCTTGAGTCTTGACGATTATCACCGGCAGCAGTAGAAGCAGCAGCAGACTAACCATTATTCTCACTAGTATGATACTAGAGAGAATAAGTTAAGGGCCGAGAAAGTGTAGCATACGACGAAGAACTGTTCCTATATAGTACTCACTCTTTAACATACTTAAAGTAACCTAACCAGATAAAAAATTCACTTTCAGTATACGAGTACTTTGAAGAAAAGGGTAATTATTGTCGTTGAGAAAATTTTAATAGTACTTACAATTAAAAAAATTTTTTTTTATATATTATTGCGTGCGTCAATATGTTTATTATTTTTAAATATAAAATATATAAAATATAAATATTTTATAATATTTAATATATATTATTAGTTATATAATATAATAATTATATATATTATTATTATATATTATATATATTATTATTATTTTAAAACAATAATATAATATGTATAATCTAATTATTATAATTTATTTATTGTTTTTTTTCTTTTTTTTTTTTAATTTAATTTAATTTAATTTTCTTATTTGTGATATACAACTATGAATATATATATACCTCGTAAAGTATATTGCTATTTGGATGATCTTGGGGGGGGGGGGGTTGTTTAGTACTTTTATACGCTGAATAATAAAAAGGGATCGATTGATTGAAAATACAAAAAAATTGGGTTGCATTAAAAAATAAAGTGTAAATGCATTTGGCGAGTGCATCGGTTCATATACAAAAAAAATAAGGTCATAGGAAGTTAGAACATATTGTGTGTCTTGTATGATATCTTTTCTTTATTATTTCTTTTTTTTTTTTTTCTATTTTTACTAAAGAAAAAAAGCTATAACTCGTTCTACTTTTCAGAATCATGTTTTATATACGTATAGTTATGATAATAAAATAATATCAGTATATTTATACATTTTGTTATAATATTATTTGTACATTTAATATGTTTTTGTTTGATTATGTAAAAATAATTATATTCTTTTATTTAAATATTATAATTTTTTATTTATATACACATTAAAAGTCATAAAAAAAAAAAAATTAGAATTTTCATTTGATTTTATTCTATATATTATCTTATTATAATATATAATTTTTGTATTATTCCTTAATTTTCTCTAGAATAAATTCTATAAACTTATTTGTATACACTATAAAAAGAGAATATTTCAGTTTCTTTTGATGATAAAAAAAATGTTTTTATGGTAGAATATGTTTGATTCAAACATACAGATATGGTAAAACAGAGCTTTTATCTGGAGATCAGATTTTTCCATATTTATGAAGGTCACCGACGTTTCTTTAAATGGAATTTGATATTTTTGCCTACACAGAAAGTTCTAAAGCTTATAAAGCATTTCAAATGCTTTAAATTTGTTTTTATCAGAATTTTTTATGAACAAAAAGAGATTTTATGTTTACTGATATTATAAATTTATAAAAGAAAATCGTTCGATTATTCCCAATTTGAAATCTAAATAAAAGATTCTTTATTTATCGAATATTCGTATAATATGCAGAATACTAATTTAGTAGCCTTATTTATTCATAATATTCACATTCTTTTCTATCTGTAATATATACATTTACAAAATATTTCCTTATACAACAGAAATTCTTATAACTCGCCTAACTTATTGTAACTACCATTCTCATATTACGCAAATTCTCCAATAACGTTGATACACGATAAAATATGAAAATTTATTATGTAATTTGTTTTAATTAAATTGTTTTCGTTGTTGCCAATTTTTCCTATTTCATTTTTTATTTTTTATTTTTATTTGAAAATTTATCAAGAATAATTTGCGCACAAAATTAATTTTTTCAATATTTATTTCGAATATAAAATTTTTTTTTTTTTAATTAATGTAAATTAACTCGAGAAAAAGAAGAATATTTGTTCATCGATGTTCAGAAATTTGTGATATAAAAAACTGGTCTCTTGTAAACAGGTTGTTTCGTAATATATGAGATCCACTTCAGAATTGGACAGGGGAAAGATAAAATCAATAAAAAAAAGTTCATATAAACATATGTCCTATTTAACTGTGTTTCAGAGTTATGTTAACATTTGTGTTCCAATAATCTGTGACAGTTTATCTTCATAGAAGATGTTTGAAATGATCACTCATAATTAGAGCAAAATTTTAATGATTTGAAATTGAGCTTAAATAAGCTCAATTTGTATCCTTATTATCTAAATATATATTACCTTATTTCGATAATCGTCCATTGATAAATTAATTTCAGTATAATCATGTGTATATATTCATATGATAATTACACATAATATGTTTATTGAATTATGGAATTACTGAATTATTAGTATTATTTGAACATAAAAGTGGATTTAACTTGAAAACAAGTTCAAACAAGACACATATTTGTAGAAATTTATTTTTTGCTTTTGGTATTTCATGATAATGGAAAAAACTAGGTTTGATAAAAATGTGAATTTTGTTAATGCTTTTACTCACTCTTATTGACGATTTTTATAAAGAACTTAATAGCTTTTATTTAAAACTTAATTGGATTTCTTGATTATATTTAGATAATAGTAGATTTTATTTTGATGATTTGTATGAAATAATATTAAAAATATTAAAATATTATTAAAAAATTGGATTTCTCTTATGAAATTTTGAGCAATGTGTGATTAGTCCTTTGAGTACTGAATACTTTTAACTAAAATGTTTTATAGGAACGGAATAATTTATTATTACTGAAATTCTAATAATAAATTATATTTAATAATTAAAGTTTTTGTTTTTGTGAGTATAATTTAATTAAATAATATAAACATTACATTTTTTTACATTAATATTAATAAACACGTATATGCATCGATAGATAATCTGGTAATTTATACTAAACGCATATATGCGTCCATAGTAGTCTAAGGGTTAAACACCTTCATGCATTGATAGAATAATCACCTGGAAATCAGAATATTGAGAGTTACACTCATACATAGAACTTCAATTTAGTGTTGTTATTTATTTATTTATAACATTCACATTCCCTTATATATACATACTTTACTTACTTAAAAAAAAGAAAGAGTTTATTAAAAAATCTATGATAACTATATAACACAATACATAAAGTGTAGGAAGGGTCCGAGTCAATGCAGTGTGAACAAAAGAATCTTAGAAAAGCAGGACTTGCTTTTAAAACGTCTGTAGCTTTCACGTCTTAAAGTGAACTAACTGCACAATAAAAGAGATAGAAAAAGAAAGAGAAGAAGAAGAAGAAGGAGGAGGAGGAGGAGGAGGAGGAGGAGGAAAAAAAGGGTATACTCAGTTGCCTGGGGCAAAAGTTACGTCCAGTTTCTTTTCCTTGACCCCGAGAGTCGCTTCCCGTGGTCTTTTTCCTGTTCATAAAATTTTCCGTCGAGTAAATCGTTGCCTCTGACAAGATCGCGAATGAAAGTAAAGAAAGAAAAAAAACAAGAAAGAAAGAAAGAAAGAAAAAATGGATAGATGGATGATCGAGTCAGGGGTAAAAGCGGAAGAAGAAGAAGAAGATGAGAAGGAGGAGTAGTGGTGAGGGGTGGGAAGGGGATGGAGAAGAAGAAGAAGAAGAAGAGAAACTATCGCTCAAGGCTACCATCCAGAGAGCCCAATTAACTCGGATTTGAACTATTATACTTCTATAGGCGTGTTATAGCTTTCGCTACAATCGGAAGTCCAAACAACGAGCTTATTGAGCTACGTTCACAAGCAGGAGAAGGGACTCGTTAACTTTCTTAGGCTTCGTACTTCATTTCGATTCCGACAGCAACGTCTTGAAAGAAAACGCGTTTTTGTTCAACTTCCGATCGGTTCGCAAGAAGGTTTTACTTAGAATCAAAAGAGCAACAAAAAAATTATCCCCATCTTTCTCTCTTCCTCTTTCTTTCTCTCTTTCCATCCTTCTTCTTCTTCTCTTTCACTTGGATATGCAAGGTCAAGCAATCAAGCACTAATTGCATCTCACGTTTCGTATCGGCCTAAAACGTCTTGCTGATGTTACGAAGCACAACTCAACAAGTACGGTAATTAACATCACGGGCTTCTTCTTATTCTACTAACACTATTACTAAACTAACTAACACTACTCTTTCTACCAACTAACCAATCCACAAGAACGTGAAGCTTTTTCTTTCGAATACCAGGCAATATCGATTGGCACTAATAACAAGATGAAACGTCGGATAAAAAGGTGAGAAAATACTCCATTGATACTTCTCTCTCACACACACATCACACATACATACATACATACACTTTCTTGTTCGTTCATTTACTTCCTTGCTTCTAAGATTAGGCTACTGTAACGTAAAACAGAATTTTCTTTTAGGGGGGAAAGCAAGAAAGTAAAGAAGAGAGAGAGAGAGAATAAGGGAGAGAAAATTTGGAGAAACTGAGAGAAGCACGTTCGAAACTTCCATCTCTCCTTAACGAGACTTTCCTACCAGATACCTACGGATGTTCTACTAACTAATTACTCTTTCATACTACTTCCTTCGACGTTGCTTCAAATTGGCTGTCCGCCTCGTTCTACTATTTCGACGATGTACCTTGTAATGTGGTTTAACTTATCGATAGTAAAAAATTACGTGTCTTGGAATTACATGTTGTATTTATAAAGTATTGAATGGTAAATGAAAATTTTTAATGTAACTTTAATTATATTCAACTATTAATATCATATGTAAATAAATAAGTATAAAAAATAAATAAATATTAATAATAATAATAATAAAAAATAAATATTTTATATATAATAATAAATAAATATTTGTCTCAAATCTCAGATAAAGGGGAGGGTTCGAAGGCGAGGCTAGCAACCTACCCTCTGTAAAACAAAATAATCGCTCCCAAAATTAACAAAATAGCCTCTTTAGGCTGTTTAGTTACGGATAACAGGACGAAATTCTAAGAATAAGAAAAGCTAATTTTACTGTGCCAAAAAATATTTTTGTACCAAGGTAATTTTCTATTTTAGAACTTTCAATATCACCAATGTTCTTTTTTTTCGTATTTCAATGACCTGGGATCTAAAAATATTCTTTATCGTTTATTCGCGTCACTAGTACATTTTCAATTGTATACAAAATATTTTCGTTTTACATTAAATTTGATATGTAAAAGATTTAGAATCACAAAAAAAAAATTTATATATTTTGTATAGCTTCATTTATCATAATTCCAATTGGATGAAAAATATATTTATGTTTTAACGTAACGACTGAATAAGATATTTGATTATTTTTAGATGATGGGGGGGATACTTTTATATATATACATTCCCCGTTACTTTTTTTTTAAAAGTCCAACGAAGTCGAACAAAAGGATGAAATATATACAAGGGGTAGAATAAAAAGAATCTTAGGGTGGAGCCAAATTTTCTTGATTCTCGTGAATATAATAGAGCGAGAAAGCATCGTCAAGGAAATGGCTTTGTAGAAAAAGAAAAAAAAATCTGCCGCACTTAACGTCATGACGGTGACGTATTACTAACGCAAGAAGATCGAAACAGTTCTTTCACCCACACCCACACCCATCCCTAAAGCTTTACTGTTCATTCTGTCTCTCCCTTTTCTTACACATACATACATATATACATTCATACATACACACAGACACATACATTAACCGTGTCAACGTCATTATATGTAAGTACTTTTATCGTCTCCGTTGCTTGGCTGGATTATTAATTATTCCTTTGGATCTTTATTACTCTGCTAACGTGACTCAGTGCGAGTCATATTCGGCAGAAGAAATAGGGTAATTTGGACACCGTATATATATACACATATACTACTATAAATTTATATATACTCTATGTGTAGAGTAGATTGTATTATATATGTATATATTGGCATTAATTCGTATAATTTAATTAATTCATGAAATAATTAGACGTTATTGGAAAAATTTTATATAAACATTTTGATGATCGTATTATAACATATGTTTATTTCATTGATAAGATTTGATACTTAACATTATTACACATACATATGAATACCTGAAAATTTACAATTCCATTTTCCAATGAGATCATTTCAAAAACTTACCACCACAGTGAATAATTCATTTATTATTATAAATATATACGATCTATATGTACGGTATATTGTATTCTATGTATTTGTTGGTATTAATTAGTATAATTTAATTAATTCATGAAATAATTAGACGTTATTGGAAAAATTTTATATAAACATTTTGATGATCGTATTATAACATTCTTATTTTATTGATAAGATTTGATATTTAACATTATTACACATACATACGAATATTGGAAATATTACAATTTTATTCCCTGATGAGATCATTTCATAAACTATATATTATTATACCTCCACAGTGAACAATTCACATCTATATATATATAAATATGGATTTCATTTGTTCCTAATCGGTAATATCCAAAAGTACTTTATTAATTATTTTGAAATTTTGACACAACGTTGCATTCGCACACAAGTATGTTTTTATTACATTAATTTGTTTATAAAATGATTAATTAATTTAAAATAAAAAAGATACAGGTAAGTCCAGCATCATTTGTTGGACATAGATTTCGTTGAGTGCGCGGAACATTTGAACATAACCTAACCTTTATCCATACAATATACGGTATATTTTAATTAAATATACTACACATATATACAAAATTATTTCAATAATATGGTTTTTAATGTTACGATTAAAAATTTACCATAACTTCATAGAATTCCATGTACATATGCATATAATGGAATATAATGTATGTGTTACCATTAAAGCGTTTAATTCAATTATTTCATAAAAATTCTAAATTTTACATAAAATAATTAGGTATTTTTGAGAATACGTATAAACAAAATTTTATTATATACTAAAACTAGTAAGTCTTAGGAAATAACGAGGTTATTATACAACTCGTATAAATTTACAAGAGACGAATAATTAAAGTATGATTATGTTCAAAGTTGATAGGAAAGCAGCACGACTAACGAAAAATTTGTTTTAAAAGGGATAAGAATAGACATACGAGATATCATTGTCCGCATTTATTTTATTTTCATTTTCATAGTTATCAAAATGAACGTAATTTTATTTTCTTAAATCAATAAAGAAACTTTGTGCTTCGAGATTAGAAGATGTTTACTTGGAACTATTTTGTAATACCGAATTTATATTATAGTAAGTATAGATAGATATTGAAACGAAAGTAAAGAATATATTTCTTATATTAGGAATTAAACACACACATACACACAAACAAATTTAAATCTCATATTTTAATTGTTTGCCTTGTGTATATTTTAGTTAAAGTATTTAATTCTGCCTTTTTTTTATACTTTAATTGGTCAATTTAGTTGTTTCATGTAATAGCTACTTACTTTATGTATTACCAAATTTCCCAAATTAATTCTACTTTATATATTTAATATATCAATCCTAAATAATTAATAATCCGTAATATATTAATCTTAATATATTAGGATGCTACGTGTTGCTGTGGCTTTGTTATAAAATGTTGATTTAATTTAATTCTAAGCTATTTAGTAAATTATAACAACACACAAAATAATATCACAATTGCAATGGAATGCATAAAATAAAAATACAGGAAAAAGTATAAAAAGTAAGGTTAGTTAGGTTATAGTAAATCTGAAAAAAAACGTGAAATAATTAAATTGTAAAACACCGCTATCTATTGAAAAATTACAGTACTTATATACCTACATAACCTTTAAATAATAAATCCTTAAATTAAGCTTTTTAATTTCATTAAAAAATAATAATAGTTTAAATTAATATTAAATATTATAATAATTATAATATTATAAAAATTAGGCATTTCTTTGAAATAAACCAGAATGAACTAGTTAAATCTCGTCTCCAGTTTCAATGACGTAACATATCGTCATATATGTTTCTGCCCAAACAAATGCATGATGTAATAATAAGTTAAATGTAGCCAAAGAGTTAACAATAAAAAATAAGAATAATCGATATAAAAACTATCCTATATTCTAAGTTAAACAAAATCACACAAAATAAAAAAAATTTCATTAAAATCTGTTCAGTAATTTCGAAGTTCATTGGAAACCAACATTGTGACACTGAATTTTTACATATAAAGATATAATGTGATTGGAGATATGTGAACTAGTTATGGGATTGTAAAATTAAGCAAAGAGTAAGTGTGAAAAAAAGATTGAATGAAAGATAGTAGAATAAAGTGAGAGATATGAGGGAAGATTGGTACCTTTTCCATCTCCGTGTACGATCTCATCTATCTCTAGAACCATCTAGGCTTATACCTAGGTGTTTGCTCACACACAAAGGTGAAGAAGCAAGCTTACAAAAGGGCCTACAACGTCGGCAATCAAATGGCAACTGCTGTTCTCTACTATGCTTAGTTGGATGCTTGCTTTTGCTGTTCACAATGTTTCCTATCCTTGTCGTTTGACAGATTGAATATCATCGAACTGACATCGATTCTTATTTGTCGTGATATTATTGTTACCTTTGAAGTTCTCGTCTTTTAACTTTATCCCGAATAATAACGTTGAATCCTTTGATCTATGCATTCTAAGCAGACAAGTGTGATTAAATTCGGTGCACACAAGTATTTTTTTTTAAATATTAATGCAACGATATATTACTAGTAAATTTCAATAAAATTTATTATTAAAATATTTTAATAATATTAATTATTTAATATTAATAATAAATATTTAATAATAATTTAATAAAAATATTATTAAAAAATATATAAATATATATTTAAAATATATTTTTGAAATAAATTTTTGTTAATAATTAGACTTTAATTCAAAATAATTAATTTTTTGATATATGAACCGTAAGATAACAAATGTGATTAAATTCGGTGTAAGAATTCTTTTGTTTAAATATCTATGCAATGATATTTTATTAGTAAAATATTTTCTTATATTTTTTAAATAAATTTGTAATAATAATTAGATTTTAATGTAAAATAATTGCATTGATTTTTTTTGGTATATGAAACGTAAGTTAACAAATATGATTAAATTCGTTGTAGGTATTCTTTTGTTTAAATATCAATGCAACGATATTTTATTGGTAAATTATTTTATTATATTTTATATATAAATTTTTGTTAAAAAATATAATCAATATTATTAAGTTGCCTAACTTTTTATGGGTTAAATAATGTTTATGGCAATGTGTATATTTTTAGTTTTATGTTTTATATTAAAGAATATGCCTTGTTCAATTCTCGTGCTAACCAAGTTCCGTGTTACGAGCTAAATAAAAATAATAGCAGTAATACGTCATATACAACAATAATGTTAGATCGTTGATAGATCATAATGTTTTGGTTGTATATTCGAGAACACAATTGCTATTTGCTCGAAAAATCGGAAGTTTCTTGTTTCTTGTTTGACGATTTGTAGCTTCCTGTTTGCTTGCTACTTTTAAAAATTCTTTTTGCTCGAAGGTTGATGTACGATCGAATGAATGATTCTGCAGTATGAATTTAGGATTACTAATGAATATGAAAAAGGAAAAAAGTACAATTTTTTTCCCTTGAAATTATATTCGGGGAAGAACGGAAGGATTCTCCATATGGGTCGTGGGTGTACCGAATTTTTTGCACAGATTATTTAAAAATAGATGAACGTGATGCATTTTATTTGAAAAGGATATTGTGATTCAAATTTAATAAACTTTTGTTGGATACTGTTTAGAAATTATCTTTCGTTATTGTCGCAGATTCCTGAACATAACCTACAAAGTTTAAAAAAAAACAAATTATGATTATTGTTATTTTCTTAGTTTTTGATCTCATCTAATAAGCAAAGAATCATCACATTTTAAAGATTAAATATTTAGTATTTTTAATCTGATGAAGAAAAGTTCTTAAAAGAAAAAAATCCTAAAAACAGGAAAAAGATGAAACACAGATGCTTCAACACTTTACTTTTTGTAATTAATTAATCGACTTGACAAATGAACTTTTTCATATGTGAGATATTTAAAAAGCTATGCAAATATATACAGAGGTGTATAATTAAATGTTAATATTTAAATGAATTTTATTACAATATTATCATTCCATTTAAATTAATTGTAAAACAAGTTTTCAGTTGGATTACTAAAGTAATTTGTTTCATTAATTAATGTTTGCTTTTAATTTTCATTTTTTTCAATATCTTCATTTAGTTCAATACAACTGCGATTTCCATTTTTTCGGAAGATAACACAATGGAAGTTAATGTTGCTTTTTGCTAATAGAACGGTGATAAAAAAAGAAGGAAGCATAACAAAAAAATAAAAGATAAAAAAAAACATTTCATTTTGTCTGTTTCTTTCATTCTTACTCTTATTGTTAGTTATGGTCCATCAGTTTTTCACGAAACTCACTTCACTGTTATATTGTTATAAGAAAAATCTATGAATCTGGGTCAGGGACGCCCTAAGGATTTCGTTGCTTTTTTTCCAAGCGGATTTTCAGTCTCCTAAAGAGATAGAGAGAGAGAGAGAGAGGGAGAGAGAGAGAGAGAAAGAAAGAGAAAAAGACTCGTACTTTGTTCAGAAGGGGAACCCAAAGTAAGTGGATTTTCGCGTTACACCGGGAAAAAGTATTTTCGTTGAACTTTTCAAATTCTTTAGTAAAAACGACACAACGAGAGAGATTTTCGTCTAGTAGATAGGTAGGTAGACACTACGTAGAACAAAAAGGTCATGCATAACAATAAGTTTATAACATTTATCCCCTCTTTTTTTATCCCCCCCACCCCTGTTTCCTTTTAATGCCTTTTTATTTGTCTATGATCTTTCTCAGACCAATTTTATCTTCGGTCAATTTGTTTTCTCCCCCTACCCCAACTTCTATTCCTACCCCCCACCCTCCTCTTTGTGCTAGGAAGTAATTACGGCGATTTTCCCAGGTATATACGTGGCCGATAATAAACTTTATCCCGTTTCGAAAATCGAGAAGCTTCGCTGAATCGCTGCGTACGCGAGAGGATTACGATGTGTTATGAAAGTTTATATCTCTACCCTCGTTTACTTCGTTTGTTCGTTCGTTCGTTCGTTTGTTTATTCGAGAAAGAGAGAGAGAGAACAAAAGTAGGGGTGAGGGGTGGGTTGGAAAGGAATCGACCATAAAATTCGATGCATTTAATAACGTCGTGTAATGTCCATAATGTCGCTGATACTAAACTTTCTACGTTAGGCACTCGATCTCCATTCTATTCTCCAGTGCTTTTTTTTATTACTACCCCATTTTTACCTTCTCCATCCCACGGATTTTCATCGTTCGATATTTTATTATCTCCTATGGGAAGTAGAAGAAGAAGAAGAAGAAGAAGAAGATGCTTCTTGGATGAGTTAAAAGGAGAGAAGAGGTCAACCGATCGAGATGTTCTTCCATCTTTTTCATCTTACCCCTTATCACCCCTGTCCACCCCTAACTCCCTCTCTATATCTATCCCTCAACTATCTCTTTCAATCTCACAACGTGAATCTATCGATTTAGATTTTAATGCAAGCTGCACATATTTTTATCTTCTCTTTAATCTTTTCAAATTGTAGGTTAGGTTAGAATTTTCAAAATTATTTGATAGTTTTCTGTTTTGGTAATTGTTGCTTTTATTTACGTTGGAAATTTTTGTAAAAGTTGATGAGAAGATGAAAAAAAAAATTAAATGTCGAATTAATTTTGAAAATGATATAAAATTATCACAATTTGAAATTTAAGCAAAGGAATTGTGCGATTATCATGATGCAATAAAAAAATATGGTGGTCGTATATTAACCTTTTAGGCACGATGGGCCACTATAGTGGATTAGAAGGATGTCATCTTCCAGGACTATACATGCCATTATAATGGCTTTTGCGAATGTTATCTTCCTGAACGACACACGCCATTATACTATCTCACTCTATTACCTCACTCACCATTTGTATACTATTTTATTAATGTATACTATATTATTAATTATGTATTGTATAATTATACTATAATATAATTATAATATATTACAATTATTTAAAGTAAATATTTAAAAAATTAAATTTATAAATTTAAATTTATATTTTTAATCATCAAAAACTACATTTTAATTTCGTAGAGAAAACATTGTTCGTCACACATTATAGTTGTATTGTTTACACAAAATTTTCATTGAATCTTGCCCTACAGAGAAACATCCCAGTGCAACATTGTCAGCTGTGCCTAAAAGGTTACAAAATAAAAAAAAAAAAGAAGAAAGAACTAAACCTTCGAGAAAGATGTAAAGAAACAAGAAAAAGACAAATTGTAAGGAAGGATATGTTTATATCTTAGTGAAAAAACGATAAACAAGAACTAGGGGTATAGGGCGACAGGAGAAATCCGTTTGGTAGAATTGCATCGTCATTTGACGCTAAGTGGTGGTGTAATTAAAGTAGAAGGGTTGTAATAGAGTATTGTTGGAAAGGGTTAAAGAATAGTCGAAAAGAAAGAAGATATGTAGGAAGGGGAGGGAGATTCTTTTCGACTTAGTTGCTTCGAAAGAAAGTACCGCTTTATCAGTGATACCAAGACGATGTTCTGTTTCAAGCTTTCGTTCCTTTTCCTTAGAAGATTGGAGACCACGAAAATCGAAGAAAGAAAGAGGAAGTTAAAAAAGAATGGGAAAGTTTAAGGAATAAAGAAAGATAGAGAGAAAGAAGCACCATCCTTCGTTTGGTGCTTCGGTGAATGTATTAGAGAGTAGGATTTCGTTACTGTCACTATTATACTATTCTTCTACGAGCCCTGGTAATTTTACTTCTGTGAAGGATACATTCGTTGCAGTAGAGCTTACATACCCATATTTTTCTCCTCACCTTCCTCACCTTCCCACCCTTTATACTTATTGATAGTAAATTAACGCAGTAGTAAAGAGAATTATCACTTCCCTGTGTTACTCGAACGGCTCACAGATCAAGAAGAAAGGAATTAACAAAAGGTGATCTAGATCCTAAGACAAGAGGGTGCTCAATTATGCCAGAGAAGCGCGCTTACATATCTACCTTATCGATAAGTTACGTATGAACCGCATATCGCCGTGCGTACTGACACACCTATTACCGACACTATCCCTCAAAATGTGGACTAATAATCACGAAAACTATTACGAGTGACTTCCGACGCCAAACATTTCAACGCATCGTCAGAACTTGTGACTGGGCAATGGTGTGAGAGAGAAAGAAGCGTAGGAAGTTCAGAAAGGCGGTGGCACCCAGATTTATTTGTTTCGCTGAAGGCCAGTTCTTTTCTTCTTTCATTCTAAGAGAGCAAAGTGGGATGCTCGTCTATCGTCCAGTTAGCTTTTCCACCTTTATCATTCGCCTTTTTCACGATTTTCCATCCACTCTACTACTAGATAGCTTTTCTATTTTCTCTTATAATTATTTCATTCTTTTTATTTATCAAGTTTGAATTCTATATTACATTCCTTTTTTTCTTCTAAAAAGGTAATTTATAAGAAATTTCGTAGTATCTCGACAAATAAATGACGTAAAAATTATGTGAAATATGGTATTCTTTATAGAATAAAATAATGATATACAAATTTTGAAGTATTTTTTTTTTCTGGGAAAATCTTTCATAGGAAACGAATTATTTGTTGATTAATATTTGATTAATTATATCAGCATTCATTTCAGGAGATAAAAGAGGAATTCAAATTAATTTTCTGTTTAAATTTTTTTATTTCATTTGATAGTATTTCCCAAATTCCAGGTTAAGCATATGATTCGTTGACAAATTTTTGTGTATACTTTGCTCGAAGTTCTTCGATGCAGATCTTGTTTGTCGAATAGATAATTGTTTTCAAATAATCCCAGAAATAAAAGGTCTTATTACGTACTTTTAACTTTAAACTTACAAAAAATAGGAAATACTGAAGTATTAATAATAATAGAACTTAATATTAAAATTGAATTGAATAAATCAGAATGACTAAATTTAATTAGTTAGTTGCGCAATATTAATAAAAATAAGAACTAATCTCAAAATATAATCAGACTATTTTCATTTTTATCATCCTTTGTAAACATAAGCTATTACTATTTATTGAATCACAGAAATGGTTAGAATTTTAAGACAAATTTAAATAAGGCACATGTTTATGTAAAAGTTTTTTTTTTTTTATAGTTTTTGTGCCTTCTGCTTATACATCAAAAGTGAGTCTCACATATTACGAAACAATTTAAATATACATTAATTGTACATATATACCTTAATACTTTTTTCATTTTACGTTAATTATCATAAAAATGTTTGTTATAAACTCATTTTGACAAAATTTATGAATATAATTAATCATATGTAAGTAACAAAAATCCTGTATATTTGTCCAACTCGTAATCGCCTATACTGTTATAGAAATCTAAAATAATTATACAAAGAAATAAATTTTGTTGATATATATATATATATCTATTTTTTTTTTTTTTTATGAATATTCTACTAACCTTCTATTTTATTTGTAGCAACTGATCCAATACAGGGCATAATAAATAACGGTACGTTTGGAAAAGAAGTTTGAAATAGCTTTTTATCTTTATAGTCAAATTGTAGGGAATTTATTTTAGTAGTTCCCATGAAACATACTGAATGTTTCTTCAAATTAACTTTTGTTTTTAATTCTGTCATCTCTTTCTTTATAGAGGAATCTTTCTTTAATTCATGAGTCCAAGTTTTCATATTAGTACCATTTATTAAAATAGCAATGCAATCCGCACGTTCTTGACATACACTAAAATAAGAATTAGTATGGCAAATTGATATTCTATCCGTCTCTATAGACAATATGGACATTTTTTTATTTGGAAACCTAAATAATAAAATAAGTAATAATTATTTTTAAATACAAATTGAATTATATGTTATTATCGAGAAACAATATTTAATATGGAATATATTACCAATTTTTTAAACATAGAGCAAAATTTCGTACTAATTCAATGTTGTAAAAATTGTAAATAAAGACGACACAGCTTGACATAGGAATATCGTTACCAGTAAATGGTTCGAATATTGTTTTCAACTTATTGGCATTACTAAATGATAGTTCAAATAAACATTGCAATTCTAAGCAATAAACTTTTTTATCCCAAGTGTAATTATTAAGAGAAATCGTAGTGATCTTTATATTTGGTAATTTTGGACAGAAAATGTTGGAAATGTTATTTTGAGTAATCCACGTAAGAAAGTGTTTTACTACGATTGAGCTACAATGGTATTTTAAGTATTGACAATAGCATCCTTAAAAAAAAAAAAAAATAAATGAAAATATTAAATGAAATTAATATTTTTACATTAATCGATATATATGTGTATAAGTTTGATCAAATTTACCCTCTGGAGAAACGTCGGGAGATATAATATTATAAAACATGACATGTAAAGAAGGCTTTGTTCGGCAATAGTCTATAAATTGTGTTTTAAAATTTTCCCAATTTCGATAGCAATCTACTGATTCTCTTTTTATTGTCCACGTAGGTTTCCTTCTATTGTTCTCTTCTATGGCAATTTCTAACCAAAAACTATAATAAAGGAAAATACA
>NW_015148981.1:945746-985482 GCF_001465965.1 Polistes dominula | reverse complement strand
AGTGAGATAAGGATTGGATAAGTAAATCTATTTATGCTAATTTACGCCTTAACGCTACAATTTGCCTAAGCATTTCACAATTCTTACGGAATTGAGAGGAAAGTCTGTGATAAACGAAAGGACTCTAATAATACAAAGAAATTAGTTAACCTAATATTATAATATTCAAAGAAAAAAAATTCGTTGAAATACAATTACACCGCTATATACATTTTTATTGCAAAACCAGTGATAGATGTTTTCACGAGATGTAGTAGTACCTCGATCCGTAATGAAAATAAATGGGACACAGACACACTTACTTTATCTAATCAAATAGAAGAGTACACGACCTCAAAATAAGTGTAGCCGAATACAGATAATCCTCCTATAACACGGTAAATAGGTTCCAAGAAAATGATGTGTTGTCTGAGATCCAAAACCAAAGCAAGAAGGTGGGTTACGCTCCGAAAACTTATTATAAAATTAATATTTTTAAAGTAAAAACTTATTAAGAATAGGTGTGATTTGAAAAAATTAAACGCTGTGTTGTAGTAGGGAAAGGAAACGGTCGCTGTAGTGGGAGAAGAAACTGCCTTAATGCAGGAAGATGAGAAGAAGAGACATACATTTAGGATGGAGTCTGCGAAAAAATAAGACAGAATATGTCAGTTTTTTCTATTTTTGGTCTTTTCTTCACTAAATTCTATCCTGCATGTACATTTATATATATGTAGGGAAATCAATTGTTCTGTATCCGACTAAGGATATTTAATTTCCTCGTGTGATCGGTACCATTTAAGATATAGAAGATATTCTTTATTTCGACAAGTATGATCAGTATGCAATTGCAATTCACAATCTCTTACACTTACTCTGACTTCACAAAACGCACAAAACCCATGAATGTCCGCAATCTTACCGCAACTCGGCACTCATTCGCTATTTACTCGCTAATCACTCTCTAATCGCTCCTATCGTATCTCTTTTGTCACTCACTCTCGTCGCTCGGTTCTCACCACGCTCCTTCACGCTCTTACACATGACCGTCCTGTCCTTATGAGTTTCTTCCCCCCCCCCTTGCATCCCTGAGGAAAGATAAATTTCCCGAACCGTTCTTGAATTTTCCCGACATCCAGCTCGGTCTAATTAACAAATCACTGATATCGCACGAGAACCTTCTAGACGCACACAGACTTACTCACACAACTTCCTCAATATACAAGGAACAGACCACAAACCGTCTTTCTTAATTTCAATCATCGTTTCCCCTTCCCTTTAGTCTTTTGTTACCTACCTACTTATCTATGTTTACTCTTTGATACTTCCAACTCCTCTCTCTCTATATACATTTATTTCTATCAATGCTTCGATATATATGGTAACAATATTTTAATAAATAAATCCTACAATTCTTTTACTGTTAAAACTGTGCATTGATCTTATTCTCTCGAAACTTAGTTTCTTGAAGATTTCACTTCTAGAACGTGTGATCTGCACACATGTTATTTATTTTTCTTTTTTTAGTTTTTTTTTTTTATAATATACGTGACGACATTTTCATTTTAATAATACTAGGGATACTTAATCTATTCATATAATTTCCAGGAACTTTTGATTACTTTCATTTAGTAAATTCTTTGAAAATGTATAGCTTAAACCGTTTCTCTTCATTTTCTAAGTTCTTTAAAATGTATATTAAAAAATACTTATTTTCCTTTTTATATCAAATTAATGGTTGTTAATAGAAATAAGTATGCAAAAGTATCTGTTTACTTTGTGATAGTAAGTTTATAATTTTTAGAAACAAAATTTCTAGTTTTTCTGAATATAATTGTAACTCACTTTTTTATATCCTTACGACAAATGTTTTCTCACAAAAAAAAGTTTTTTATTTTACTGTGGCATTGCAGAACATATTTCTTAAATAAAACTGTTTAAATATTATAACCTGTCAATTTTAACTGGCAATTTAAATTTGGATTAGAATAAAGACTAGTTCGTCCTTCCGAACGTAGTGCGTCGTACAAAGTTCAATAACATATAAACATAAATATTGTAGAAGAATTATTTAAGAACTTTATCTAAGTATAGTAGAGACACGGAGAAAATTTGTCTAGTAAGCGAACTATACATTGGATTTTATCTAGATTTCTACATTTTAAACATTATTATGAATCCTATCTTTTAAAATGTAATCAAAGATCTTAATCTATTAGAACTTTTCGGTATTTTAAGGAACGGAACTGTAAAACTACATCACATCAAAGTGAAAAGCAGTAAGGATTAAAATTTTATTTATCCAATTTTTGTTTAAGTATTTTATTAGGCTAAATAAGCTACGAGTTACAAGTAGTTACAGTATATTTGGTTTATATTCATTACATTATTTTTTTTACAATATATGCGTATATTAAAAGCCAATAAAATAAGACTGCGTTTTACCAATTGTAAGAAATCTATAGATTTCTTAGAACACAGTATACCGACTTATTAGTTACTTGTAGATAAATATATTTTTCTCGTGTTAATACTTCTTTTTCTTATATATTTTGTTATTAGAGCGCACA
Organism: Polistes dominula; assembly: GCF_001465965.1. The sequence continues at coordinate 982,933 of NW_015148981.1, read as the reverse complement.
TATTATAAATTTTAACGTACAATTAAGACTCCGTAACTGTTTGAGGAGATGTGAGTATTATGATGCTTGCCTGTACATCAAAACTGAAACTTATAATATTCATATAGGGGTCTAGAATAATCATTTAAAAATTAGTCTTTTCAATTATATTTTTATCGTTACCTTGTAAAATTTGTTAATTTGTTAAATATCCAGCTCAATACTAAATAAACTCTGTACTGATCTATTTGAATATAAAAGTAAACAAAATTGCATACATTAACTATATATTATACAAATTTACAAAAGGTGAATAATTCATTATAATAAAAGTAGATTTGAAGTCAGTAATAAGAAAAGTATTTTTTAATTTTATTGCGGTATTTGTCAATACCTGCACTGTTTAAAGTCTCGTAAATTTTCGGTAATTGCAAGCATAAAATATAAATTTTTATGTTTTAAGGTTTCTTTCTCAAAAGTTATTAAGTTTTAAAGTAGGATTTTTCTATTTTATAAAATTTATAAAATAGGTTATCTTTGAAAACAATGAAAACGAAAGTATAATTGACGTTAACAAAAAGTTTTGGTAGTTATTTGTTATTACCTTTCTGTGTCCTTTTAAAACAAATTTTCTGTTAGTCGTGCTGGGCAATCGACTTTTAACGTACCACGTTTAAACGTATGCGAAAGAAGTGATAGAAAAAATTCATTGTTTAACTATTTGTTTACATGTAGATATTTAAATATTTTTTTTCTATCTACGGCTAACGCATTCGCTATTTTTTCTTAATTTATAAATTTTGAAAACTGGTAGTTTTAGTTAGCTAACTCCATCCCAAGATTATATCAGTGCCATTTGATATAAATGCATATTAACAATCTTTTAATAAGTAAATTCTACAATTATCTTACTCCTGATACTCTGCATTTGACTCATTCTCTGAAAGCTTGATTTTAAAAAGGTTTAAATTCTAACACGTGTGATCTGCTAACATGATTTTTTTTCTCTATAGGTTAAAAACTCGAGCCTAACATACAAACTATATATTACTTTAAAAATTCATAAAATACGCAATTTTATATCGAAAATTATTAAAATTTGGAAATAAACTGAAGTAACGTTAGATCATCTTTTTGTATAAACTTGGATGGTACGAAGAACGAAATATATTTTTCCCAGAACTTTGTTAAGCTCTTAGGCACAGAGCACTACTATAGTGGCTTTCGCAAATGTCATCTTGTATAACGAAATCCGCAACTATAGTGGCTTTTACGGACGACATCATTTAAAATATATCATAACTGATTGTGTTATTAATTATTAAAGTAAATAGTCAAAATTAACACGTTGATTGTCAACTACAAGATTATTCGTAGGTTGTTTATCTGCCCAGGGCGCCAACTACGAGTTATCTCGCAGCTTCTTTACAGATCAATTTGGTACAACTACGACAAAAGTCGTGGAATAACAGTGTAAATATAAATAATTGGCCTCTGAGAAGAGAAAAAAAAATCAATTTTCGCCTAAATGAACTAAAAATATATAATAAACTTTCTGATAATTATTATTATTAATAACTGGCTGTAAGAACTCGGAAGTTCATTGCCACCATTACTAAATCCCGTCATTGTTTTCGTCCTAGAGCGCGATCCTTCCATTCGCCGTCTTCGTATACTATATTCTTGAATATAGGACGACCGGTGAATCCGTTTGGTAGAATTGCATCGTCACTTGACGCTAAGTGGTGGTGTAATTAAAGTAGAAGGGTTGTAATAGAGTATTGTATGAAAAGGTTAAAGAATAGTCAGTAAAAAAAGTTATATGTTGGTGGGGGTGGGGGGATTCTCATCGACTCAGTTGCTTCGAAAGAAAGTACCAGTTTATCGGTGATATCAAGACGATGTTCTCCTTTAAGCTTTCGTTCCTTTTCCTTGGAAGATTGGAGACCACGAAAATCAAGGAGAGAAAGAGGAAGTGAAAAAAAATGGGAAAAGAGAAAGGGTAAGGAAAAGAAATAAAGAAATAAAGATATATATATAGAGAAAGGAGGATCCTTCTTTTCGTGCTTCGGTGAATTTATTATGGAGTAGGACTTCGTTACTGTCGTTATTATACTGTTCTTCTACGAGCCCTGGTTATTTTACTTCTGTGAAAGATACACTCGTTGCAGTAGAGTTTACATACCTATATTTTTCTCTTCACCTTCCCCCTTCCTTTATACTTATTGTTAGTAAATTAACGCAATAGTTAAGAGAATTCTCACTTCCACGTGTTACTTGAGCGGCTCACAGATTAAGATTAAAGGAAGTAACAAAAGGTGATCGAGATCCTAAGACAAGAAAGTGCCCAATTATGCCAGAGGGGTGCGCTTACATAACTACCTTATCGATAAGTTACGCATGAACCGTATATCGCCGTGCGTACTGACACACCTATTACCGACACTATCCCTCAAAATGTGGACTAATAATCACGAAAACTATTACGAGTGACTTCCGACGCCAAACATTTCAACGCATCGTCAGAACTTGTGACTGGGCAATGGTGTGAGAGAGAAAGAAGCGTAGAAAGTTCAGAAAGGCGGTGGCACCCAGATTTATTTGTTTCGCTGAAGGCCAGTTCTTTTCTTCTTTCATTCTAAGAGAGCAAAGTGGGATGCTCGTCTATCGTCCAGTTAGCTTTTCCACCTTTATCGTTCGCCTTTTTCACGATTTTCCATCCTCTCTACTACTAGATAGCTTTTCTATTTTCTCTTATAATTATTTCATTCTTTTTATTTATCAAGTTTGAATTCTATGTTACATTTCTTTTTTTCTTCTAAAAAGGTAATTTATAAGAAATTTCGAAGTATCTCGACAAATAAATGACGTAAAAATTATGTGAAATATGGTATTCTTTATAGAATAAAATAATGATATACAAATTTTGAAGTATTTTTTTTTTTCTGGGAAAATCTTTCATAGGAAACGAATTATTTGTTGATTAATATTTGATTAATTATATCAGCATTCATTTCAGGAGATAATAAAGGAATTCAAATTAATTTTCTGTTTAAATTTTTTTATTTAATTTGATAGTTTTTCCCAAATTCCAGGTTAAGCATATGATTCGTTGACAAATTTTTGTGTATACTTTGCTCGAAGTTCTTCGATGCAGATCTTGTTTGTCGAATAGATAATTGTTTTCAAATAATCCCAGAAATAAAAGGTCTTATTACGTACTTTTAACTTTAAACTTACAATATATAGGAAATACTGAAGTATTAATAATAATAGAACTTAATATTAAAACTGAATTGAATAAATCAAAAGGACTAAATTTAATTAGTTAATTGTGCAATATTAATAAAAATAAGAACTAATCTCAAAATATAATCAGACTATTTTCATTTTTATCATCCTTTATAAACATAAGCTATTACTAATTATTTAATCACAGAAATTTTTAGAATTTTGAGACCAATTCAAATAAGAAACAGGTTTATGTAAAAGTTATTTTTATAATTTTTTTGTCTTCTGTTTATACTTCAAATGTGATTCTCACATATTACGAAACAATTTAAATATACATTAATTATACATATATACGTTAATATTTTTTTCATTTTACGTTAATTATTATGAAAATGTTTGTTATAAACTCATTTTGACAAAATTTATGAATATAATTAATCATATGTAAGTAACAAAAATCCTGTATAATCGTACATCTGGTAACAGCCTATACTGTAATAGAAATCTAAAATAATTATACAAAGAAATAAATTTAATATTCTTTCCTAAATTTAATATTATCTTAAATTTATTATTTTACATAAATAAATATTTATTATTTTCTTTTTTTTTATGAATATTTTACTAACCTTCTATTTTATTTGTAGCAACTGATCCAATACAGGGCATAATAAATAACGGTACGTTTGGAAAAAAAGTTTGAAATAGCTTTTGATCTTTACAGTCAAATTGTTTGGAAATTATTTTAGTAGTTCCCGTGAAGCATACTGAATGTTTCTTCAAACTAACTTTTTTTTTTAATTCTGTCATCTCTTTCTCTATAAAGGAGTTATGCTTTAATTCATGAATCCAACTTTCCATATTAGTACCATTTAATAAAATAGCAATGCAATCCGCATGCTCTTGACATGCACTAGAATTATCATTAGTATTGCAAATTGATATGTTATTCGTTTCTATAGACAATATGGACATTTTTTTATTTGGAAACCTAAATAATAAAATAAATAAAAATCATTTTTATATACAAATTATATTATATGTTATTATCAAGATACAATATTTAATATCGAATATATTACCATTTTTTGAAACATAGAGCTAAATTTTTTAATATATCATTGTAGCAAACGTAAATAAAGACGACACAGCTTGACATAGGAATATCGTTACCAGTAAATGGTTCGAATATTGTTTTTAGTTTATCGGCATTACTGTATGATATGTCAAATAAACATTTCAATTCTTCGCAATAAACTCCTTTTGTCCAAGGTTGATATCTGAGAGTAATCGTACTGATCTTTATATTTGGTATCTCAGGAAAAAAAATGTTAGAAATGGCATTTTCTATTTCATACAGGGGACCCTTTAATATATAAGAATGTTCTATTGTAATAGAGCAACAATTGTATGGTAGATATTGACAATAGCATCCTTAAAAAAAAGAAATTCAAATTTTAAAATAAATTAATAATTTTACATTAATCGATATATATATATATTAGGGTGGGTCAAAAAAATGATTTTTTTTTTTTCAAGTGCCACGGAAAAATTGGTTGCTAAACACCTTAAAACAATTTTCACCAAATGTGAGCTCTTAATTTTAATAGGAAGATCCTTTTATTTTTTTTTTCAGTCTAATAGATTAAAATTCATACCTCATTATTTATTGATTGTACAGAAAAATGATCAAAACGAATTTTGTAGGAAATTAAATGCTCTACAAAAAAGGTATCTTATACTTTTTCCGTAAATTTAACCATTTGAATGATATTGAAGATTTAAATTTGATGATTTTTAGACAAATCTCATTTTTGCTTATGAATTTTATAACTCGACAATAAATGACTATTAAAAAGTGCACAATACAAATTTTTGTAGGAAATTAACTGCTCTATAAAAATGGTGTATTATGTTTTGGCGATTAAATTAAGCGTTCAAAAGATATTCATCATCAAACTTTCATGTGTACTGATTTCTGTCTCTGAATATCTTTTTGACCCACCCTAATATACATACGTATAAATTTGGTCAAATTTACCCTTTGGATGATCCCCGTGGGATTGACAAATGTAAAACAATAAATGTAAAGTAGGCTTAGTTCGGCAATAGTCTATAAATCGTGTTTTAATAGCTTTCCAATCTTGAAGGCATTCTACTGATTCTCTTTTTATTGTCCACGTAGGTTTCCTTCTATTGTTCTCTTCTATGGCAATTTCTAACCAAAAACTATAATAAAGGAAAATACATTTTAATGTGTTTAYAAAATTCCTATTATCAATTATTTCTAACTTATAAATGCGTCTATCGTATCAAGTTATCATATATAATATATATTAAGTACCATTAATTATTAAAATATTAGTTTACAATATACAAGGATATTATAAATGTTTGWTATTACWKTACCTACAAACTTGAGATGCATTGTGCAAATCMASTSCATTTAAATATTGAAAAATAATACTCAACTCGTCCCTTTTTAAAGTTGACATAACTGTTTCAAAATTATTTTTTCTTATTCTTATTTTTATTGTTAAGTCTTTATCTTGTTATCTCCTAACTTCACARTCTAAGGAGACTGTTTTCTTAGTTTTGCAATCTTTTATTTATTTTTTTTATTTTTTTAGACCGAGGGTAAGTAGCTAGTATAACCCTTAACATTTAAATATCGCATATATAGCACTTTTTACGTAAATAGTTTATATCATATTATTTATGTCACATTTATCCAGAGAAAGACCTCTATAATCGAAAGTAAATTATACTTTAATATTTGTACTTACAAAAAATTTTATATGTCCCGCATTCGATCAAAAAATATGATGTTTATAATTCTATAAATATTGAAAAAACATATTGTCTGAAAAATTCTATGACAATGAATTGCTCGTAACAGCTTATTACAAAAAAAGATCGTTAATATTCTAAATACTTTATAGATTTCGTATTTATTTTTGTTATAAATTGTCTTTGTTCTTAGTCGATTACACCTGTAAATGTAAAAATAGCATTTTATATTGACAAAGAATATTTGGTGGGATTTTTCTTTACAATTATTTACCATCATGTCACTTATGATCCCATGTCTCATCAAATGTAACAATTAAGTAATGAAATAGTTTGAGCAAGTAATATAAACACCCACATTGATAAAACAAAAACGATTTTGTTAAATATACTAATATAATTATATTAATTTTTATATTTTATATTAGTTTACATTAAATTAATTTGCAATACATATGCTTAGAGAAAATAATAGGAAAACAATAATTTATTATTAAATAGTGAGTAATAGCCAATACGCATGCAATAATTTGTTTCGTAGAAATGAGTGAGATAAGGATTGGATAAGTAAATCTATTTATGCTAATTTACGCCTTAACGCTACAATTTGCCTAAGCATTTCACAATTCTCACGGAATTGAGAGGAAAGTCTGTGATAAACGAAGGACACTAATAATACAAAGAAATTAGTTAACCTAATATTATAATATTCAAAGAAGAAAAATTAGTTGAAATACAATTATACCGCTATATACATTTTTATTGCAAAACCAGTGATGGATGTTTTCACGAGATGTAGTAGTACCTCGATCCGTAATGAAAATAAATGGGACACAGACACACTTACTTTATCTAATCAAATAGAAGAGTACACGACCTCAAAATAAGTGTAGCCGAATACAGATAATCCTCCTATAACACGGTAAATAGGTTCCAAGAAAATGATGTGTTGTCTGAGATTCAAAACCAATGCAAGAAGGTGGATTACGCTCCGAAAACTTATTAAAAATAAATATTTTGAAAGTAAAAACTTATTTAGAATAGGTTTGATTTGAAAAAATGAAACGCGGTGTTGTAGTAGGGAAAGGAAACGGTCGCTGTAGTGGGAGAAGAAACTGCCTTAATGCAGGAAGATGAGAAGAAGAGACATACATTTAGGATGGAGTCTGCGAGAGAATAAGACAGATTATGTCAGTTTTTTCTATTCTCGGTCTTTGCTTCGTAGTCCCCTCTACTGGCTACTAAGCTTTATATATATATGTGTTTTTGTGCGACTGCTTACTACGAAGCATGCACTTATATAATTTCTATACTAAACCTGTTTGCTGGTAGTAGAGATAGAACGGTACAAGAATAAACAGAGATAAAAGTATTGGTAGGCAACAAAAGAATAAGGTACAAACGAACCGACAGTCGAAATAAAGAAGGATGGTCTGTTGTCTGTTGTTGTAATTTGTATAAGTTGTGTAGGTCCGTATCGGTCTGGAAATGTTCCCGAACGATACCGATGCTTTGTTTATTATTTATATCTTTTTAATTATATTTTATCAGTACGATTAAACTGGGTGTTTAACCTTGCACCTCTACACTAAATCCTATCCTGCATGTATATTTATATATATGTAGGGAAATCAATTGTTCTGTATCCGACTAAGGATATTTAATTTCCTCGTGTGGTCGGTACCATTTAAGATATAGAAGATATTCTTTATTTCGACAAGTATGATCAGTATGCAATTGCAATTCACAATCTCTCACACTTAATCTGACTTCACAAAACGCACAAAACCCATGAATGTCCGCAATCTTACCGCAACTCGGCACTTATTCGCTATTTACTCGCTAATCACTCTCTAATCGCTCCTATCGTATCTCTTTTGTCACTCACTCTCGTCGCTCGGTTCTCACCACGCTCCTTCACGCTCTCACACATGACCGTCTTGTCCTCATGAGTTTCTTTCCCCCCCTCCCCCTGCATCCTGTGGAAAGATAAATTCCCCGAATTGTTCTTGAATTTTCCCGACATCCAGCTCGTTCTAATTAACAAATCACTGATATCGCACGAGAACCTTCTAGACGCACACAGACTTACTCACACAACTTCCTCAATATACAAGGAACAGACCACAAACCGTCTTTCTTAATTTCAATCATCGTTTCCCTTTCCCTTTAGTCTTTTGTTGCCTACCTACTTATCTATGTTTACTCTTTGATATTTCAAACTCCTCTCTCTATATATATTTATTTCTATCAATGCTTCGATATATATGGTAACAATATTTTAATAAATAAATCCTACAATTCTTTTACTGTTAAAACTGTGCATTGATCTTATTCTCTCGAAACTTAGTTTAATGAAGATTTCACTTCTAGAACGTGTGATACACATGTTATTTTTTTTTCTTTTTTTAGTTTTTTTTTTTATAATATACGTGACGACATTTTCATTTTAATAATACTAGGGATACTTAATCTATTCATATAATTTCCAGGAACTTTTGATTACTTTCATTTAGTAAATTCTTTGAAAATGTATAGCTTAAACCGTTTCTCTTCATTTTCTAAATTTTTTAAAATGCATATTAAGAAATACATATTTTCCTTTTTCTTTCAAATTAATGGATGTTTGTAGAAATAAGTATACAAAAACTATCCGTTAACTTAGTGTTAGTAAGTTTATTATTTTTAGAAACAAAATTTCTAGTTTTTCTGAATATAATTCTAACTCACTTTTTTATATCCTTAAGACAAATGTTTTCTCACAAAAAAAAGTTTTTTATTTTACTGTGGCATTGCAGAACATATTTCTTAAATAAAACTGTTTAAATATTATAACCTGTCAATTTTAACTGGCAATTTAAATTTGGATTAGAATAAAGACTAGTTCGTCCTTCCGAACGTAGTGCGGCGTACAAAGTTCAATAACATATAAACATAAATATTGTAGAAGAATTATTTAAGAACTTTATCTAAGTATAGTAGAGACACGGAGAAAATTTGTCTAGTAAGCGAACTATACATTGGATTTAATCTAGATTTCTACACTTTGAACAATATTATGAATCCTATCTTTTAAAATGTAATCAAAGATCTATACTATTGGAAATTTTCCGTATTTTGAGGAACGGAACTGTAAAACTACATAACATCAAAGTGAAAAGCAGTGAGGATTAAAATTTTTTGTATCCAATTTTATTTTAAGTATTTTTTAAGGCTAAATAAGCTACGAGTTACAAATAGTTACAGTATATATGGTTTATATTCATTACATTATCTTTTTTACAATATATTCTTATATTAAAAGCCAATAAAATAAGTCTGTGTTTTACCAATTGTAAGAAATCCATAGATTTCTTAGAACACAGTATACCTACTTATTAATTACTTGTAGATAAATATATTTTACACGTATTAATACTTCTTTTCCTTATATATTTTGTTATAATAGCGCAAATATTATAAATTTTGACGTTCAATAAACACTCCGTAACTGTTTAAGGAGATGTGAGTATCATGATTCTTGCCTGTACATCAAATCTTAAACTTATAATATTCATATAGGGATCTAGAATAATCATTTAAAAATTGGTTTTTTTCATTATATTGTTATCGTTACCTTGCCAAATTTGTTAATTCGTCAAATATCCAGTTCAATACTAAATTTACTCTTTACTGATCTATTTGAATATAAAAGTAAACAGAATCGCATACATTAACTATGTAGTATACAAATTTACAAAAGGTGAATAATTCAGCATAATAAATGTAGATTTAAAGTCAATAATAAGGAAAGTATCTTTTAATTTTATTGCAGTTTGTACCGATGCTTGCACTGTTGTAAGTCTCGTAAATTTTCGGTAAATGCAAGCATAAAATATAAATTTTTTTGTTTTAAGGCTTTTTACTCAAAAGTTATCAACTTTTGAAATAGGCCTTTCTATTGATTAAAATTTTTAGTCAAAATTTTTGTTGAACCTAGCCGTACAAAGAAACGGCCCCGCGCAACATTGTCAGCCGTTTCTAAAAGACTAAATATCTGATAGAAATTACGGAGAGTGGAAAAAGAATAAAAATGCAACATGGGGATGATATTTACCTGTAACTCGATTGAAAGAAGTGAAAGAAGAAGTGGCACATGATGAAATCGTTGGTGCGATCAATGAGAAGGGAGGTCTCGAAATAGGAACAATGGGAGAGTAAAGTAGAAGAGAGGTTGGTATCTCTTTTTTTTCTCTCTCTTTCTCTCTGTTTGCAAGGAGAAAGGAAACGTTTCTTTCTTTCGTGACCCCTATTTCGATTTTCATTTCTTCTTCTTCTACTTCTTCTTCTACTTCTTCCTTCGTCTTTTTATTATTTTTTCTTCTTTATTTTTTTGTTCCTTTAGCAATTTAGCACTCCCGTTTCTTTCTTTGTAAGAGAAGGAAGAACGGAGGAAGGAAGAGATGAAAAAAAAAATATATATATATATATATAAGAGAAAACGGACGAACTTGTGAAGCTGGTAACGATTACAACGGCAAAAAAGATGGCAGAGAACTATTCGAAACGGAACGGAACGGAGAGAGTGAGTGAGTGAGAGAGTGTTACTGAATGAGTGAAGAACGACGAAACCAATGTGTGAGAGAGACAGAGAGAGAGAGAGAAAGAGAGAGAGTGAATGCAAGAGTGAGATAGATAGATAGATGGATAGACAGATAGATAGAAAAGGGAACGGGAATATCCCTCCGCTTGATTAATTAAAACCAGACGGCGTATTCCCGGGCCGAATCGAATGTTGGCACACGTGGCGGGATCAATGGGCCAAAGCCCCGTGTCTGGTTTTCCGGTGCGGCGCAATTTGTCGAGCGAGAAAAGGTTTTTCCCCCGAACTTATTCCTCCGGCGATTTTCACGAGGCGAGAAAAATCCGCTAGCTGAGTGAGCTGAGTGAGTGAGTGAGCTAGCTATCTGTCCGATCGAGGAATCTCTGCTCGATGGGACAATACTTTTATATCCTCTGTCCTTTCGTAACCCCCCCCCCCCTACTCCTTTCCCCATTCCCTAGTAACATCCTACTCTATCTTCTTTTCATCGTTTGTTTGCAAAACTATCTCCGATGAGATCTAACCCTCCAAGGAATCGAATTTTGTTTAAGCTGGGTTACGTGTGATTATGTTGGAATGGTGTTAACGTTGAAAAAAGAAAATGTTAACCGTACGATTGAAGAATCATGATTTATTATATTTTTAAAATTTGGTGTAGTCAAGTATTGATTTATGGGGTTTAATAAATGTTTGGAATCTTGAAAGGTTTTTAATTTTATTTAATTGTAATTGTTTTTAATGTTTACGTTGGTGGATAAGAGTAAAAGTTAAAAAAATTAAAATTTGGTCTAGTAAAATATAGATATGATATTTTTAATAATATTGTTTAGAATCTCGAAAAAATTTTAATTTTAATTAATTGTAATTGTTTGTAATGCTTATGTTGGATTAAAGTAAAAACTGGAAAAATAAAAATTTTGTTTAGTAGAATATAAATTTGATGTTTTTCTAATAATATTGTTTGAATTTTGAAAAATTTTTATTTTTATTTAATTGTAATTATTTCTAATGTTTACGTTGGATGAATGTTAAAATAGCAAATATTTACATTTGGTCTAGTAAAATGTAGATTTGATTTGTTTAATAATATTGTTCAGAATTTCAAAAGATTTTTAATATTATTTAATTGTAATATTATTTCTAATGCTTACATTGGATGAAAATAACAGTTGAAAAGATAAAATACAATTCCTTTTAATTTATAAATTTAAATGATTGAAGAATCATGAAGATTGTTTCATAACATTAGAATATTAACTTCCTGTAAGTAAAACAAATATCTGCATTTAAAAATATTGTTTAGAAAGGTTCGAATTTTGTTTAAGATTTATCCTCATTTTGGAAAAAAATTTAATTGTGATTGTGATGAATGGAGATCTATAATACACAATTCGTATAAATAAAACAATAAAAAGTTTATATTTTTTACAAATATTTTTTAGAATCTCAAAGGATTTGAATCGTATCCAATTGTAAACATATGTTTTCAGTAGTCTGGAATTCAAGTTTTTTGTTGGGATAAAAAAGCTATAAATTATGAGACTACTGTGCATGTAGCATGCACGAAACCTTAAACATGGACTAAATATAAATTTTGTAGCTAGCAAATATAATTTATTTAAAAATATACAAAGTAATGTGTTATGTCACAGTAAAAGTTACATAGAAATAAATTTAAAAAAAAAAAAAAAACAACAAGTTTTACTTGCTATTCAAAAACGATAATCAAAATAAAAATTTTTGTAAATTAAAAGAAAACCCTTGCAATTGGAAAATAACTGTAAAAATCTGAAAAGATATAAAATGTTTCTGCACAAGAATCCTTAAAATTATTTAAAATCCAAAATCAAAAGTAACAAAAACTTATCTTCTTAACTTGTGATCATAGGAACGGTGATTTATAATACAAATTCTTCGAGAAAAAATAAAAAAAGAAATAAAAACATAAAAGTAACATCGAGTTGTTAGCGAAAGAAAAGCTAGCGATATCTTAAAAAAAAAAAAAAAGTATAACTGGCAAAAGTTTATTTCGTTCCCGGAGTTAAAATCCGCCTGCTGTGCTCCCTTCTTTTTACCATTTTTTTTCTTCTTCTTCTTCTTCTTCCTTTCCCTATCTATAAAGGATTATTTCTTATATATCGTATCGGATTGATCGAAAAGTAAAAATAGAAAAAGAGAGAGAGAATATAGTCGCGTAACAATTCGCCAAAGTATTCTAAAAGTATTTTTCTTTTGAGTAGAAAAAGAACAAGGAACATTTTTCCTAGTGTTTCGAAACTTTCGATATACCAGTTCCCGTTCCTTTTATCTAAACGAAATATATACATATATACACTTATATATATATATTATTTTTTTGCCGATGAAACTAATAAATAGCTATGTATACATACACACATATAGATACACATAGGATAAATGTAATATATAGAATATATAAAAATATGTAAAATATATTATAATACAAACTTAAACAATTCTCTTCTAGTGAATATTTTGTCGTTCAGTTCTTTCCTTATTTCACAGGTTTCTTTTACCAGGTTTCCTATACTTTTCTACTCAGATTCCCCATGGCCAGGCGTTTATGTAACGTGTCTTGTACATTTTCTCTCGTCTTCATTCGATATTCCCTGGAAGACGATTCCTGCACGTTGTTGTTGTATGTTTCAACGAGGGAAAAATATATCAGATTTTTAGGTACATTCTTTCCCTTAGGAATGTACTTTTCGTTAACCAGAAAAGAAAGAAAGAAAAATAGAAAGAAACAATAAGTAAAAGTGGCAAATAGTGATAGTAGTGATAAAGTATAAGACAAAACGAAAGAAAATAAGAAGTAGAAGAGAGGATTGGGTCGATGGTAAAAAGTGAAACAGAAAGTTAAGAGGTTTGGTTAGTTTCGATTCAAAAAATTGAATTTCTTTTTTGTTGTTTTAAATGGTCCCTTAGGATCTCAAAAATGATATCCCAAAAGATAATGGCTGGAAAATTATAGTTTTTCAAAGTATACCATGACTTTCTATAATTTAAAACTTTAAACGCTTTTATCTCAAAACTGCATTTTTCAAGTTGGCCTCCCATCTATAATTAGGACAATTTTTAATCAATTTGTTTCAAATTTTAATTAGATCTTTAATACATTGAACGTCACGCGAATTTTTTTACACCTTGACTGCCATGTTGGTCATACATGACCGGCCACGGTTTTTCCTGAGACGCTACAGTAGTCATTGGTGACCGGAGCGTATGAACCTTTTACAATTATAAAAAACTAAATGAAAATTGAAAATTAGTATATTTAAATATGACCAATATATAGAAGATACTTTAAAATAAAAATTGCCCTATTTTATAATTATAATAAAATTTTTTATTAACATCAATTTATTATTATTTTGTCATTATGTTCCTTGAATAATAAAAATAATGCCGTGGCATCCTAAGGGTTAAAAATAATTTCGGCGTGGCAGTCTAAGGGTTAAGGAAATCCCCGTCAAGTCACAAGCGTTACTTTGTTTTGAAAAAAATAGTTGAACATGTCAGATACTAGCGACTGACGCGGCCTAAACGTGAAGTTCATCGTCAGTCGCCGCTGATTGACGCAGAGCTTTCCGTTTAGGCCGTGTGTGTCGCCGGTGATTGACGTTCAAATATTTTTTTTTCAATACAAAGTATTACGCGTGGCCTAACGGGGATTTTTTCCTTTAGAATTCGCGTAACACTCATCGTGTTAAAAATATATTGTCTAACCCAGTAATTCCCAAAGTGGGTGCCACCGCCTCGTGGTGGGTGCTGCAGCGATTCAGGGGGGGGGTGGTAGAAACATTAATACATATATATTTCCTATTTATAATTACTATTAAAATTTAAAAAAAATTAATTTCCGGGGGCGCTAAGTAATATTTTGTCTGGAAAGGGGGCGATAGGATAAAAAAGTTTGGGAACCACTCGTTTAACCTATTCCAGACCACTTGCACACGGTGTGTGCAATCATATTTAACTATTTTCAGTTATTTTGAGTAAAGTATTCATCGAAATAACTTTCTTTTGCTTAACGTAAATAGTATCTTTAAAGTATAAAATAATAAAATTTGGCATTGTAAAATTGTCAATATAATAAAAAAAAAGAAATGGCTCCTTGAACCGTGGTTAAAAAAAGTCGTGGTTTCGAATGGGTTAAAAATGTACGTAGGATATTTTTTGATATATTATTTTGTATATAGAGTTTATTTGTTATTAACAATTTACTGACGATTTTTCTGCTAATTTTGTAAAAATTTGACTTGGAAAATGTGGTCAAAAATCAATATATTAAACAAATCCTACGTACTTTTCTAATTGTTGTTTTAAATTTACAATAGAAAAATTTATTAACTCATCATAACTCAAAATTTTCAGTAGCTATTGGTACGCTTTGATAAAATAGAAAAGTTATCTGAGAAACGCTGCACAGCCGTCATTTCAAAGTAAATTATTTTATAAGAATTATTTTTTATAGTCAATCATATATACAATAAACTTCTACCATTGTCAATTCAATTTATATTATATTTTTCCAGAAAAAACAAATAATCACAAAAAAGCTTATTTTTTCGGGCTCTAGAGTGGCCTCACCCTTTAAAGGGAGTAAGAAAAATGTGAGGGAGTCGGGGGGAGGAAAACAAACTGTTTCAAAGGGGAGTGGTAAATTGTAAAATAGTTTAAAAGAGAAAAAGAAATAGGGGTTGGGCTGGGAAATTGATAAAGAAAGATGAAGGGAAGGGGAAAGAATAAACAGTAAGTTGAAAGAAGATGGCACTTAAAGTGAAAAAGAGAGAGAGAGAGAATAAGGGTAGGGGGTAAAGGGGTTGAGGGGTAGAAAGAAGTAAAGCTAGTAAAAGAGCGCATGTTTGAAAGAAGAGCTAAAGTATTTCACCTCGGGGTATGCCGAGGTGTAGTATCTCAGGAAAGTAAGTGTTGGTGATGAGATTAAGGGTGCTTTTCCAGTAGGGAACGCTGAATCATACATATTCGATACCATTTGAGACGGTGTAAAGAGCAACTGGGAATATATATGTGTGTGCGTGATATCCCAACGATGCCTTTAGGCAATTTCAATGTCGATTTCCAACCTACGCGTTTATTTCCTCATAGAGTAAAACTAATTATCAGACCTTTCTTCCTTCCCCCTTTATGGAGATTACTGATGGTTATTACAAATTGTCGAATATTCCCTTTTTCCATTTTACTGTTTATTTTTATTTATTTAAATATTTTTTTTTTTTGGAAACGTGATATTTTATTAAAGTTTTATACTCACATTTTGGTTTTTTTATTTTTTATTTTTTTTTTTCGAATGCAAATTTATGTAATTCATAGGACAGATGATAAGTCAATTGACGGATATGCGATTATTATTATTATTATTACTATTATTATAAATGAAATTCTTGTTGCAAAAGCTATGCGGAAAACTTTTTCCCCATTTTTTATTTTTTTTCTGTTTTTTTTTCTGGTTTTTTTTTTTTTTTTTTTTTTTTTTTTTTTTCGTCTTGTAATTGATATTAAATAATGATAATAATAATAATAATGAGGTTTTGGAATGAACAAATATTTTCGACGGAAATTACTTGGTTTATTCATTTTTTACGTATAATATTATTTTTTATTGGTGAAATAAATAAGATTAAAATAAAAAATATAGAAATGCTTAAGTTGCATTTACTGAAATCGTATATCCTGAAAGTTATAATATGGTGTTATTATATTTATATAATTTATAGTTGTATTATAGTTATATAATTTGGTATTATTATATTTATATGTTATTATCGATATTATATTTATTATTTATGATATTTATTAGTTAATTAAAAGATTAAAAAAAAATATAGAAATGCTTAAGTTGCATTGACTTAAATCGTATAACCTCAAAGTTATAATATGGTGTTATAAAGAACAATTAGTGTTCACCAATCGATGAAAATAACAATCTTAATTAATTATGATTTATTAAATATTTTTTATTTATTATATTTATTAGGTAATTGAAAGATAAATAACCACATATAATGTAATCTAATTTATATTATGAGGGGTTCAGACAGAGAAAAATAACATGATGATGAAATATATGATAGTTTATTAAATTATTATGTGATGTTGAGCGGTATTTACAAAAGGTTTACAAAAAAATGGCGTGGTTATAAAAATACAGAATACAAAAAAGTTATGAATATAAGACCGACTGACTGACTGATAAACTGATAAACTGACTGATAAAGTACGCAGACGAATATAACAGACTGAAAGTCAGTGATCCCACTCGTACGATAATTATCGTACACGTCACACAATTTGAAGCATTGTACGATCCAAAATTCAACTTGTACGATAATTTATAATAATTCAATATGTAAATATAATTTTCGATATGACTTGATTTTATTTTTGTTACGCGATTCGGTTGCAGTGCACTCTAGTGCTCTCAGTTATTTATATATCGAAAATTTCGAAAAAGCAATTTTTTGATTGGCTACAATCATGTTTCTTAGCCACATAGTCATACAATAGTCAGATATAGTCAGATAGCTAGGAAAAAAGACGAAAAAAAGGAGAAAAAAGCGAAAAAAGGACGAATACAACGAACCAAAGACTAAAAAAAAAAGAGAACAAAAAAGGGTATCAAGTTTGCTAAGATATACATTTTTACTTTTTTTTGCAGTATTAGAATCCAAAAAATCTGGAATTTCAGAAAATCGGATCTGATTTTTTTGTGCGTACGATAATTTTACTGAAAACCCGATAATTTTACGGCACTGTGTCGATCAGATAAGCTAAAGTTTCTGGGATCACTGCTGAAAGTATAATTATTGAACTGAGAATTAAGGATTTATACAGACGGATATACAGACAAACAGTATGCAGGCTGATATAGATTAAGAACTGATAGACTAAAGACTTGATTTCTTACTTTCTTTCACATATTTATGTCATAAATGAGTAACACCCTCCTGGAGAGGGAAGGAGATTTTGAATACTATCGACCAATAGCAGAAGGATCCACCCCTCATAGTCAACCGATGGGTACAGCTCTTGTTTTTGATAAAGATCGTAGTGAAATCATGAAATAAAGAACTTCATTTGTTTAAACAACGGAATATTGTTTCCCCCCTCCCCCAATTTTCGAGTAGAGTTTCTTTTTACTAAGATCTATAGCGTATTCAAACAGGAAATAAAATAAATGAAGAACTAAATATTAACTTTATCGTCTACAATAGCATATTTCAACAGGAAATAAAATAAAGAAAGAACTACATATTAATTTTATCGTCTACAATTACTACTTACGTGTAAATCCATTTAATTGCATCAGTTAAATATTTAAGTATATAGTGCAAAACTTTCGTCGACCGTATATTAATTACGCGTTACTTTGTCCTTCAGATTGTGATGTTCTTTTTCCTTGTAATTACTTTTTCGCGAAGAAAGACGAGAAAGTAGAAAGAAATGGTAGTGAAAAGCAATCTATTTAAAATTAATTAATGGCATATCTCTTTTGACGTTGAAATCAGTTTTAAAATGAAAAGAAGAAGATTGGGATGAGACTTAGAAGGATAGAACATAATAATGATCAGGTAAAATTAAACGATGACAACATCGTCATCGTAAACCTACACAATTCTCTTTGAGATCCTCGACTACGTAAACTGCATAATATGGAACAAGCAACGCATCTCGTTGAATATTAACGTGGAAAACGTATTTTGTGCTTTCCCCTTCGTAAATATGTGTAACGTACGTATAGTACATATATATATATATATATATGCATACATACATGCATGCATACATATATAAGTACATACGTACATACATACGTTAGTTTGCATACAAAGGAAGAAATGATGTAACTTTACTACGTTAACATTAACAATAGATAGTATATTCTCTTTCATTTTGTAGGTTTCCTCTATTTTATTTTTTTTTTTATTTCTTTTAAAAATTTCTTTTCCTCCATATACAAGTTGTAACTCGAGTTACGAATATTACATAACTTGCATTAGAAGATACAATTTTTTATGACGGTTTAATATTGAATTTTTCTTCCTTCCTCTTTCCTTTTCCTTTTTTTTTCTCTCCCTTCCCCTCCCCAGTAAAATCATCGATAAAATAGTTTTAGATCGTTTAAAATGTCGAATCAAGATACGCAGCATGTACCGACAACATTCCATCTTTTCTACGTTCAATCCTTGATGTATGTATGTTATATATGTATGAATCTATATACATATGTATGTATAAATACTTACATGTGTATGCATCTATGGATATATACGTACGTACATGAGTATGCGTGTATGTGTATATGTACTTATATGAGTATATATGTATGTATTTATATGTACCTACATGAGTATACATGTATATATATATATATATAGACATTTTATATAAAGATGGATCGATTTACGTCATGCGTTTTTCTCACACCGTATCCATCCGCGTACAACTTCCATTGCAACTTTTCAATTTCCTTTTGGAATATAACTGACTTGCGTTCACTCGTTCTCCAAACTCACTCCTCTCTCTCTCTCTCTCTCTCTCTTTTTCTATCTCTTTATTTCTCTCTCTTTCTTTTCTTCTTTTTTCTTTCTTTTTCTTTCTTTCTCGTTTTGTTTCTCACTCTGTTTCTCAGTCTCTTTCGCTTTCTTTCTGCGTCAACCTCTCTGGTGCAGTTATCTTTTGGTGGTTCATCGAGAAATGCAAATTCCATGCGGAACGTGAATGATGTATGAGATGTGTTAGGAACGTCTCCGGATTCGTGTCAACGCGGTTTCTGCTGAAAATCTATGAGTTCCTTCGAAGTAAGGAGAAGAGATGCATAAGATATTTTCACGAGAATGCATTCCCAACCTTGGTAATATTAATCTAACGCTTCCGTATGTACCAATAAAAATTTCTTATTTTTTTTTTTATTGTAAAAAAGAATAAAATTTGTTTCTTATATAAAAATCGTTCGAAAATGCAATTTAATGTTAATACAAATTTCATATTTTTATTTTGTACCAATAGAAATATTTTTTCTTTTTATTGTAAGAAAGAACAAAATTGATTTCCCATGTAAAAATTATTCGAAAATGCAATTTAATGTTAATACAAATTTCACATTTTTACTTTGTATAAATAAAAATTTTTTTTATTATTGCAAGAAGAAACAAAATTTATTTTCCATGTAAAAATTATTCAAAAATGGGGTTTAATGCTAATAAAAATTTCACATTTTTATTTTTTACCAATTGAAATTTTTTTTCTTTTTTCTTATTGTAAGAAAAAACAGAATTTATTTTCCATGTAAAAATCGTTCGAAAATGGAGTTTAATGTTAATACAAATTTTACATTTTTATTTTGTACCAATAAAAATTTTTGTTCATCTTTTTTTTTTATTGTAAGAAATAATAAAATTAATTTCTTAATTAAGAATCGTTCAAAAATGCTGTTTAATGTTAATACAAATTTCATATTTTTATTTTATATATTAATAAGAAAATATATTATTTTTATTAAAAGAAAGTCAAAAAAATTATTAAAAAAAAAAAAAATTCTATTAGAAATCATTCTAATATTAGGAATATTAACCCTGTAACATATGAGTAAAATGGAATTTATTTTTTATGTGTATTATAAAAATAATATTTTATTCAATTTAATAAAACAGTTATGAGAGCAATAATTGAGGTAATAAAATAATAAATTAGTAAGTTTTATAAAATATAAGAAAAATAACTCTTAATTGTCATAATATACTAAATGAATATATATATTAAACTAGCATTTCGTTTTATAAAAAAAGAAAAATGTAATATTTTTATTTTCAGAAAGAAATATTTTGCAATAGGAATAAAGTATTTATCATTTTCTATACAATTCATCAGGCTTATATATATATATATATATTCAACTTCACGATAATACCCCCCACAGAGATTATAACTACTTTAAATACAAAGAAAAGAAAAAAAAAACACTGCGTGTTTTTAATCAAATCTAAAGCATACACAAACACGACAAAAAATAAACTATATACTCCTTTTTGTTGGTTGAGATAAAAAAAAAAGAAAAAAAAAGGAAAAGTAAGATAATAAAAAATATAATATCATTAGGTAGCGAGTTACTTCCGTAAGTGAGAAATGTATAAAACAATTGGGTATCCGTTATCACGAAGATAATAAAAAAGATAATAAAATTATGAATCTCTAGTAACAAAGGAACCATTTGTCTATCTGACATTGTCATCGTTGTCATAGTAGTAGTAGTAGCAGAAAACAAACACACCGCGAGAGAACATTTTTCTCATTACACGTTTCCTCCGTTTTCCGAGTACATAAACGATACGTCGTTGCTATTCGCGGCACTTTTGCTTCCTCGAGTTTGTCCTAGCTCGGATGTAATTTATAATAAGAGAGAGAGAGAGAGAGAGAGAGAGAGAGATAGATAGATAGATAGTGAGAGAGAGAGAGAGAGAGAGAGAGNGAGAGAGAGAGAGAGAGAGAGAGAGAGAGAGAGAGAGAGAGAGAGAGAGTAGTGTGTTTTTACAGGGATGCATATAATACATACGTACGTATAAATATACATATATACATACACAGTTATACAATACAACCTTCTGTGTTCTGTACTAATTAATATAAATAATTATACGGAACGTAGCTGTCCCCTCGTCGTCGTAGTCGTTGTCGTGGGCGTCTGAAATATGCAGAAGCTTGTGGTTGGCTAACCGCAACAGGCTCGTTCATAATCCAGTTGGTCCCTTTGGTTTCGTGAAAACCAAAATGCCGATAAAGAACGTAATCTCTTGCGTAACAAATAATCTGATAATCCTATTCTAACTGCGATAACATCTTCCTACTATAAGAAAGAAAAGAAAAAACAAGATTAGTTGAGACTTAACGTATGAGCGGTTATCGAAACCAGAAAAATGCTCTTTCTCTCTCTTTCTATATCTATCTATCTATTTCTCTATTTTTCTTTTTCTTTCTTTCATAGCTTCGGAGGAACGGGGAAAAGCAATTTCTATCGATTACTTGTTTCTTTCTTTTTCTTTTTTTAGTATTTCTTTTCTTAATCCTTATACGTATAAGGTTTGTTATTTAGACCATATCCTATCAATTTAATGGTTTATAACTTGGAAACATACACTTGCAATTATATTATTATCATTTTCTTTTCTTCTTTTTTTTTTTTTTTTGATCAAAATTAATTGTTCTCATCATATCGAGAGAATATATGTGGAATAATTACAGTGTAATATAATATTACAATATTGATATAAATTGGGGTATAAGTTTCATCATTAAACAATATTTTGGAAACAGGAAAGAATCGGGTTACACGAGATTTCATTTAGGATTGTTTGCATTTGGATTATTTTGTTCTTTTTAATCTTATTCGTTATTTATTTTGATTATTTTATCGGTTTAATCGGATATAAATATACAGGTATATAACGAATGCGGTTATTATTTATTGGAAGTATGTACATATAAGTTATATATGTAATTGTAATATAATATTGTAGTATTAGTATAAATTATAACATATTTTACATTATACAATTTTTATTAAATATAACATCATTTAATTATAGCAGATCGAATTCAATAATTTTTCTTTTTACTATTTAAAAAATTATTATTATTATTATTATTATTAACCCTTTGAGTGCTGAATACTTTTAAGTAAAATGTTTTGTAGGAACGGAATAATATATTATTAACCAGATTCTAATAATAAATTATATTTAATAATTAAAGATTTTGTTTCTGAATATAATTTAATTAATTAATATAAACATTACATTATTTTACATTATTATTAACAAACACGTATATGAGTCGTCGGTAGACCACTCTGGTAATTTTTACCAAACGCATATTTGCATCCATAGCACTCTAAGGATTAATTGGCATTAGAAATTCGAAAGTTCATTGCCACTATTTAAAATATCTTTTGTAAAAAGATGACACATTCATATTTTTAGAATATTATTCCAAGATGAAAAAATATAAAAACATTTTTAGAATTATATTACAAAAGAAAAAGTCGTTCTTTTCATGAAACTATACGAACTTTCTATTGATTCTAAGAATTTTAAATAACAAAAGGAAGCAAAGCTTTTCTCTTGTGTAAAGTCGAAAATTTCATCTTTTTTTTTTTTTCACACTTTCACGTCGTACCTTTTTATGTGTATATACGTCTAAAGAGAAAGAAAGAAAAAAGAAAGAAAAAGAGAGATAAGGGAGATAAAGATAATATACTTGGAACGTGCGTATATTTTGGTTGTTCATGAATCACTAGGTATTTGAAAAAAGAAAAGAATAACAGAAAAAAAAAAGAAGAAAATTTCGGTCCCTTGCAATCAGTCAAGCTTATGATCATCAATCATCGCACCCCTACTACGTGGCTTCTCTGATGTACGTATCTCATACGTCCTAATATGTCGGTCGTTGACGAACGTGAACTATATTATCGAGTGAAGAAGAAGAAAAAAAATATGAAAGGAAAAAAAATGATATTGCTGGCAGGAAAGTCTCGAAAAGGAGAACAAGAAGAATAAGAAAAAGGAAAAAGAAAGGAGAGGAAGACGAGGGTATGAGAAGAGACACAGCAAATTTCCGTAATATTCTTCGAGGAAATTCGATCGTTCGAGGAAGAAACGTGCCTTTTAGCTTTTTCATGTATGCCTTCTTCCTTCTATTTTCTGTAGAACCGTGGGAATATTTCGATAGTTCAGTGTTGGCGCATGCGCGTATAATATCAGCCAACCTTTTCAACATATTCGTGATTCAAGATTCATCCGAGAAATATGATATCTATATCATCTATTTTATCTGTCTCTATATGTGTGAGCAATCTAGGTGTTTTATTTTATTTTAAATAAAAGTTTTTATGTGTTGTTTATGCTGTTTAAACGGTTATTTATTAATAAATTACAATTATATATAAATAAATTGTATTTTCTTACGTTTGTATTTGCTGCATTTTGTGCTTTCGTTAGGTGATTTACAACGCCATGTTGGTTGATTATTTATTAAGATAAGATTTGAATACTCTGGTCACGCGTTGCTGTGCTTTTTGTTATAAGATGTTGATTTTTAATATATTTCTAAACCATTTAGTAAATTATAGCAACACACAAAATTATACCATAAACAATGGAATACATAAAATGATAATATACTAAAAAATAGAAAAATTAAAGTTATGTCGTATGTAAATCTGAAAAAAAAAACGTATGACGTGAATATATCGAAATAAGTGAATTGTAATACAACAGTATCTATAGAAAACTTACAGAACCAAGAAATTTAGATAATTTCTAAATAATAAATCCTGAAATTAGCAATATAATATAAAAATATTTGCGATAAAAACTATCCTATATTCTAAGTTGAAAATAATCACACAAAATAAAAAACATTTCATTAAGATCAATTAAATAGTTTTGGTATTCATCGCGGACATACAATGTGACACTATATTTTTTTTACATAATAATGTGGATAATCTGGGTGTTTTATTTTAAATAAATAAAACTTCTTATGTGTTATCCATGTTGTTTAAACGGTTCTTTTCTTACACGTTTCGTGCTACAACAATTTTCGAAGATTTTCAATTCAGTCCACCTGGGGCGTATACGTCCCACACTATAAAGATTATCAAGATATTCTCAAGATACTTTCTCACTATATGAGTGATGATAACGAACCTTTTCAGGTGCGTGGGTCAAATTCGGCTTCTCGTCTGTTGCAGCTCTAATTATTAGTAGTAATTGAGTAATTGAACAAGGTAAACTTGACAGATGAAAGAGGGATAAACTTATCAGTTTTAAGAACTGAGAAACAAAAATTAAGAAAACACATGGATTCCTAATAAAACTGTAATACTTTACACCTTCAAACCTGCTGTTATTTATTTTATGATAGTTTAGTAATATCAGGTTTATACTCCGTATTCATTAGTTTAATGCATTTTGTAGTCATTTCATTTTCAAGCTTATTCCTATTCGTCGATTTAACAAAATTCATTGATGAGAATAATATTTCCCACGAATACGTTAACCCAAAGATCGTTAAAGGATCATTCGCAAGTTTAAATTATTCAATTTAAATTATTTGATAAACATTCTCATAAATTTCATATAATATTTCCAATTTTTAATGTCAGATCATTATCGACGCGTGTGGGGGGAGGGAAAGGGCTTCGTTCAGAGGTGTGCGTGGGTCACCGTCTGACCCGCGGGTCATAGGTTCACCATCACTGCATTATGTTTTCTCAATGCTCGTTGGTTATTCACTATATTCTCTCGATGATTGCTTGTTACTCACTATGTTCTCTTAATCATCTCAATTCACTTGTTCATATATTTTTTTATTTATTCTGGCACACATACTTAAGCTAGTTACACACATACATATCTACGATATCCAATCGAACAATAAAAGATGACTCAGCAACATAGGTTTTGGTTAGTTTATACGATGAAATGCGTTATTACTTGCAGCTGAACGTTGCAGGCGATTTCTTAAATAAACAAACGCATATATCCACTAGTAATGTCAGTTTCTTAGCCTCTCTGTCTTTAATGTAGGTTTCTCTTTCTCTTTCTTTCTTTCTTTCTTTCTTTCTTTCTTTCTTTCTTTCTTTCTTTCTTTCTCTTTCTCTTTCTTTCTTTCTTTCTCTATTACACACATGTGTATACACTATGTATCTACAGTGGATGTAGAAAGTATTCGTACACCGATCAGTTTGAAATAAAATGTTGTGATATTGTAATTTATGAATTAATTTTTTATAATCATCCAATTTATACATATTCTTGAAAGTATCTACAATAAATGTAATGAAACAAAGTCTGATGAACACTGCACTGTATTGAAGAAAAGAAATAAAGAGTTAAAACCAGAATACTTGCAAACCACAGTGAAACACGGTAGAGGTTCTCTACTTGATTGGGGTTGCATGAGCTCAGCTGGTGTTGGCTTGACAATGATATCCTTCATTTCGCAAAAAATTACTTACAGTACTAGCGGATATATCAATATTTAAATTATTTTTAAGATGTTCGAGTATTTTCATTGCTCTTATCTTTGGATTATGTTTTATTATTCTTGTGATAACTCGTCCAGAGTGCTGATTAATTTTTCGTGTACGTGCAATTTTTGATTTATTTTGCAGTTTCTTTCTTAATCCATACCTATCAATGATACTTTGTATCAGATACTTGTAACAGATCGAGGTCTGTTTATAATTCGCAATATTTCTAATAAACTTTTACATTGATTATGTAAATTATTAATCATTTTTCTTTCTTCTATCATTGTTTCAATACGTTTTCGTCCTATTTTCCAACAATAATTTTCGATCTTTAAGAATGTTGAGCTCCACTGATGCCGATGACGCTTACAAACATACTAACAAGGTCAATTACAACTAGAAAGCACTCACATGATGTGTTTACATTATGGTTTATATACAAATGCTTTTGTAAATATTTTGAAATAAGAAGTGTACAAATACTTATTGCTCGTATGTTTCTGCCGAGTTTTTCGTTTTCTTTGACAATTTTATAATTTATTTAACAAAATAATTTTTTGTTTCATTACATCTATTGTAGAGAATTTCAAGAATCTGTATCACTTCATCGTATATAAAAAATTAGTTAATAAATTACAATTTCACTACATTTTATTTCAAATTGATAGGAGTACGAATACTTTTTACACTCACTGTATATTAATATAATGTAAATAACAGTTTCATTTATAGTATCTTCTTCTTATTATTATTTTTATTCTTATTATTATTTTTATTCTTATTATTATTAGGACTTCGTCCTGTTATTCCTAACTTCACATCCTAAAGAGGCTATTTTGTTAGTTCTGGGAACCATTATTCTTTTTTCTACTGAGGGTAGATTGCTAGCCTCGCCCTCGAATCCTCCTCCTTTATCTGGATTTAGAACCATTTAGTTATTATCTAGGTATCTAGATATAAACTAGTCCGAGATTTTATTTATATAATTTATAATATTTATAATTATCTAATATTGTTTGTTAAATAATGTTTATTTGATCGCAATATGTTACTAATAATGAAAAAGTTTAATTCCTTTAAAATACGTAGATTAAAATCGTGAAACTTAAAATCACATTTCACATTGAAAATAAATATATATGTAAAAATAGTATTATTATAAATTATTTATTTTTTTTTTTTTTTAGTAAAAATAACTCTTCACATTTTCAAATATGAATTCATTAAGTCAACAAGATTTTATACGCAGCAAAATTCACGAAAATATCCATTTGGTGGTTGGTATGGTGTAAAAAAAAAATAATGTCACATATTATTTTTGCATTTGTTTGACCAAGTAAAACTAAAATGCCAAGTAAATGTGTAAATGGAAATTGTCTTTAAAATTTCGTCAACCGTGTTAAAACAGAAATCGTGATAATCGAACGCTATGTAAATCGAGTGCCAAGTGTATTTGTTTAAATAATTTTTACCTGACTATATTATAATTTTTTTAATAAAACATTGAAAAAATATAAATTTATTACCAGGTATAATTTTATAGGTACTATTTATGTTACAATATTTAAGGTACTTCGTTTCAAAAACATTAGTACGATATTAAATTTCATTTCTAGCAAAATGTATATTTTAATTTAATAAAATATTAAATTATTTAATAATATAATTAACAGCATATTGATTATAATTTTAGGTAATAGAGATATATATGAAAATATGCGTAAAATAATTTAAAACAAAAATCTTCAATCTTATTTACGAAAAAATGAATAAAGTTATTATTATTATTTGATAATTTTGTAATAATATTAGATATAGCTTTGAAATGTTTCTTTGTTAATTATCAACCTAAAAAAAAACAAATAAAATTATTATTATTTCATAATTTTGTAATATTATTAGATATATACATTGAACTTTTTTTTGGTTGGTTGTCAACCTTCATAATTAATGATTTTATAATAAAACCTTGAAAAAGATTCTTTTATATTTAATTAGAAATGTTGACACATTAGGTGGTTAGATTGTTAAAAATAGGATGAATTAAGAGAAATATATATAGAAAGAGTAAGAGATAGAAAAACCACAGATTATACGGGACTTTCTCTTAATTTCAAAAGTATTTGCTTTTCAACGTTGTACCAAGAGAGTTAGAAGGATGGAATTTAACGTTTGCCCGCATTCGGCGGGCTAGCTAGCTAGCTAGGGTCTCCCTCAAAATAATTTAGCGGAGATTGCAACAGTGCTCACTGTTCGTTGCTCGATTTTCCGTGGTTTAGGATGGAGGAAATTTTTGCGGCCGTGTAGAAATTCTGTTGGGCGGCAACTGCAACGGAAACGGCAACTGCACTCATGCTGACCAGATCGCCGAACGAATTTCGTTTCCGAAGTGAATCGCTTTCGAAATCCATCTTTGCCTGGAAATACGAACACACGGGGGCTTTCCATTTGTCGATTTGTTCACAATCAACTATGTTTGTATGGTGTTTACACGAATGCGGTAAATCTACTCTCCTTCCTCTTCCCCCCACCCTATATTCCCGAACCCCTCCCCCACTCTTTCTCCCCTAATCCCCTTTTCCTGCTCCGAACCCTTTATTTCATCCTTTTCTCTCTTGTGTTACGATACTGTTCACAGAGTACCGCAGATTTTATTGGTCGATTGCTGCTTCGTTCATGTTCTATTTTACTTTTTGTCTTTCTTCTTCCTTCCTTTGTTTGTTTCATTTATAAAATTACTGGATAACAGAAATTTTTAATGGAATTTACGAAGAAATTTAGACTTAAACATTTTTTTTTTTTTTATAATGCATTTGATATATGCGAATGATAAATTGACACGTGTATCACCAGTGGTTGAACATTTATGTTTATGACAAATTTAATTCTGTATAAAAATATTTCTACTAAAAGATTCAGGTTATTATACAAAATGTAGTACAGAAAAAAGCACATGAGTTTGTTTAATTGTTATATTTAAAATAATTAATAATTATAATGTAATGGTTGATTTTGTTAAAACTAGATTAAGTGGCTTGAACGACAAGTTAGACTAAAAGTGCTTTGCACGAAACGTGTTTTCAATTGTTATCGTATTGATTGGTAAATGATGATTGAGAAATTGTCATTTATTATTTTTATTCAAAGAAAAAACAATATGATGAACAAATGACGTATATAATTGTCAATATTATTTTATATAAAGTCAACAGGCTATAAATAATTGTACTTTTCATTTAATTTCTCGTATCAACAAAATATTTAGTTGTCCAAAAAGTTCATGTCGATTTTTGGTAGGTGGCAAGTGTTTTTGCAGAAAAACCTAAGAAGTTCTGGAAGGACGAAATTCTTGTAATTACCTCTAAAGATGGAAAAAGATTTTGGAACAGAATGACACTTAGACATAATGTAATGAATATATGCCAAAAAAAAAGAACTTAAATGCGTTGTCTTCAATCTTCCGTCAAAATCGGCACGAACTTTCCGGACAATGCAATATTATCAACAAAATTAATGCATCGATTCAAATTGTTGGACATATTTCAAAATTAATTTACATCATTGTAATAATGAAAAAGAAGAAATTGTTTAAATTTGAATGTATTATAAATCGAAAGTGCTATGAATATTTTACAATGACATTAATTAAAATTGTAAGTATCCGAAAAGAACGTCGTTCCCAGTTGTTACGTAAAAGATTAATCGTAAGTGTTTAAAATCGATTCTGCGATTGGACGAAGGGAAAAAAGGAACAAGAAAAAAAGAAGAAAGAAAAGTAAATAAATGAAAATAGAGATAAGGGTGATTCGACGTAACGATCGGACTTTGAACGATCTAAGAGGCAGATATTTCTTAGAGAAAAGGAAAAAGGAAAAAGGAAAGGAAAAGATACCGTCTAGTTTGCTCCCCTTTCCTCCTCCCCATTCTCTCTTTCTCTTGCTCTTTTACTAGAAAATACTATCGTATATTAGCTGAATTCGATTTAACGGATCGCCTGCCCTTCCGTTTCCGGCCGCGAACAAAATCTCAGAAAATCCTTGGTAGAAAAGGGCAGAACGTAAAACGACAGGAAAGAGGTGGTCGACGAGGTGAGGGGGTGAAATCGGTGAGATAAAAAAAGGGTAGCCCTCCGTAAACACGGCCATGTTTCTCCCTCTTTTTCAATCCCCTCTCCCTTTTCTCAGCACACACCCCTCCCTCTCTTCCAAAAGGTTTTTCTGGCCTCTTTTACAAAATCCCTCCACCTTTTCATTCTTTCTCTCTCTCTATCTTTTTCTATCCCAGTCTTTCTTTCTATTCTTTACACCCTTGCCCTACGCCCCTCTCCCCCTCTTCGTTCTGCCTGTTCTAAGGGTACTTTTTCCACGATATAGAAATAGGTCTCGTATATAGGGGCGTGCTTGGCTTCTACGGGACACGTCGCGTAAGAAGAGAAATCGTTTTTTCGTAACAACGATCCACCTTCTCTCTTTCTCTCTTTCTCTCTCTCTCTCTCACACACACACACATACTCTTTTTTCTTCATTCTCTTTCGTTTTTCATGGATTTCAATGTATTTCGCGAGAAAAACGTTCTCGTCGGTTTCTTGCAGAATAACTTACGTAAAAAGATATACGATCACGTTAGGTATATGTGTTCCTCTCTTCGTCTTACCAAGAAAACTACACTTGTGCGAGCAATGTAATTTTTTATCTCTCGTAAAGGGAATGAGACAAAGTGTATGTGTGTGAGAGAGAGATGGTGAGGTAGAGGTAGGAGTCAGATCGGTATCGAACCAATATGGGGTTACCATAATATATACTTCATATTTTCCCTCGACAATTTTCCCCGATATCTCATAATCGATAAATATTTTATTAAATAAATGAACAGAGAAAAATTGAGACAGGAAGAGAAAAAAAAGAGAGAGATAGAAATTTAATTTCGTTGAAACATATAATGATTATTTTTATTTTTATTATTATTACAAGTTTGACAAATTTTTCTACTATAATTTTTAATTTTTTGCACACGAAATTATTTTGTTTCACTTCACATATTACCATCAAATTACAAAGCAATTTCAATAGAAAAAAATCATATTTACGTATTATAAATAAATGACATAAGTATGCGTAGTTTAAACGAAAAATTATAGTTGATATGTTGTTGATTGAATTGAATGTTTTTTCAATTTTTCTTTTTCTTTTTTTTTTTTTTTTCATTGTCTCTACAGCGGAGCCCTCGAGTTCAAAGGGTTAACATAAATTCGTCTTCTTTTTTTCTTTTCTTTTTTTCGTGTATGATTTATATCAAATCTAATTTTGTTCAGCTTGGTGAAAACGATTATCTCGTTTACGAACCGATGAAGCTAGTTTTATATAAACCCATTTTTTCTTTTTTGTTCCAACTCGTGAATAAGGAGTAGGAGTAGGAGTAGAAGTAGAATTAAGAGAGAAAGAGAAGGAAGAAGAGTTAGGATATTCGTGCCAGCATTCTTCGTGCAAAAATAGCATAGAGTATTAACGACATACATACATGAATACATACATATATATATAATCTACGTGCTTAACCGTATATACACACGCAAGTAGATAAAATGGGGGAAGAAGATTCGAAAGCTTTAAACTCTGTACTTCTTTGACTGCTCAGTTCTGGATTTTCATGCTAATCTCGTGTGGCCTCGAGGGTTAATACTTACTATTGTACACACATACACACACGCACATACATCTGACGTTTAAAATTCCTTTCTAGACCACGACTTTTTTCGAACACGGTTCCTAGGAACCATATTTTTTTTTTCATAATGTTGTCAATTTTACAATACCAAATTTTTGTTTGTTTGTATTTTGAAGATACTATTTTTACAAAAAAAATCTTATCTCGATGAATACTTTACTAAAAATAATTGATAATAGCTCAGTATGATTACACGCACGGTGTGCAAGTTGTCTCGAATGGGTTAATTTTTTAATGTCATGATTTTCATAAAAGAAAAAAAAAAGGTAAAGAATAAAACTTTCGAGAGGTTGAGTTGACAAGAGATTTCTACAAGTTTCTTTTCTTCCTCTATTTTTTTTTTTTCTTTTCATTTTATTTCCCTCTTTCACTCTCGTTTATCACCTCGTACCCTTTGATCGAACTCTTTTCGAATTCTTTTGTACCTTGGAATGTTTTATATTACAAAACAACAAGGAGAGTTGAAAATGGGGTAGTTGGATTAGGGGAAGAAACTTGAAACGATTAATTAAAAAAAAAAAAAAAGAGAAAAAAGAAAGAAAGAAAGAGAGAAAGCTACTTGTGTTTGTTGTTCTTAGAATATGACACGCAAAACGTAGAAAATTCCATTGAAAAGATCCAAATTAGCGGAAGACCGAATATGAAGGGAAAAGGGGAGATGTATAAGATAATAGAAAAAGAAAAAAAAAAGAAAAAAAAGGGAAAGAATAAAAGGTCGAAGAAAGAAATTCGTAACGTGATCTCGCATTTGTTTTTTTTCCCTCTCTCACACCCCTTATTTGTTTGAAATCATAATGAAATGGTTTGCTAATGCGGGGAACGTATATATAAAGATGAGAGAGGAAAAAAAGTATATGGTTAGTAATACACACAGAGAAAGAGAGAGGGAGAGAGAGGCACGCGGTATAAGTCAGAATTCATAGCGCCTGTGTGTCGGATTTTAAACGGCTGCTGTCATCCTTTGAAAAGGCTCGAGGGGTCGTGACAATATTGTGCCCGAAGGTTCATAGGTTTCGTGAGGGAAAAGAACGAGAAAAGAAGAGAAGAGAGAGGGAGTTTCACCCTCGACCGACCTTCTGTTTGTTTGACGTGCCTTAGGTTTGTGTCTTCAAAGGGTCAAGCTTTACCTCTTTTTCTCTTTCTCTCTTTTTAACAGCCGTCTCTTCTCAACGTCTACTTGTCTCCTCTTCTTTTACCTCTTCATTCTATATCTGGTCCTTTTCTTCCTCCTCCTCTTACTGTTCGACAAGTTGCGTATGGACGCATATGGCATGGAATGTATAAATAACGCGTTCCAGTCTATTGTGGGATAAGTAAACCTCGAAACGGGTATGGAAAGGGAAGACAAAGAGAGGTGCCGGTTGGTATAGGCATGCGTAGTATAAAGAACGCGATGAGTTAAAGGGTGACCCGAGGGAGTGAACGAGTATGGGACAGATTGAGGGAGGGAGAGAAATTTAAAAGAGGAAGAAACAAGAAAAAAAGAAAACAAGAGTGTGTCTGTGCCTTGCTACGCTGACTGACTTACTGGCTGACTGGCTGGGTGGATGGGTGAGTGGGTGGCGGTATGTTCGACGCGACGACAGAAATGAGAAGGAAAACGTGTGATAGCTCATGGTGTCTGGAAATTGGTACAGTCTCTCTTCTACAACATGCAATGAGCAAAAACGTCTCGTCAGATGTAAGTGGCAAGGATGACGAATATCATCCCCCCAAGTCTGTTACATTTTTAAAATGCAGTATTACGTCAGAGAAAAGAAGATTAAGGGTTCGAGGAAAATATAAAAATGTATAATACATGGAAATAAATGAAAGATTTTGAATGAGTTGAGACACGTAATATCATATTTTCAATGCAGTAATAATAATGGAAAGAAAGACAGAAAGACAGAAAGACAGAAAGAAAGAAAGAGTTGTGTAGTTGATTTTGAACATACGCCAATTGTAAATCGTTTTACTTCGCAAGTCAAAAAAGGAAATTTATAGATATTAGCTAGAAGAGAAGATTATATGAATATGCTAACGGGTAGGTAGGTAGGTAGGTAGGTAGGTATCCGGCACCGTAAATCACCGGTAAAACCGTGCGACCAGAAGGGTCCTCCTACTGTAGAACTAGCACTTTATCATACCCAGATGACGAAGACAGAAACGATCTGCTCGTCGAGAAGAATTAACGTTGACAAGCGCGCGTCTACCAAGAGCACCCTTCTACCACTCCCGACTGTCTCTACCAACTCAACCATTCTCTTCGTGCCTATCCCTACCCTTACCCCCCTCTCCCATATCCTCTCCCTTTTCTCTCACTCACTCTTCGTCGTTGTTCTCCATCTCGAGGGTATCAGGTCTATGAATTAATTATCGTCGACGAATATGGCTTTGAGGCGGTGACTT
Source organism: Polistes dominula (assembly GCF_001465965.1). Next base: position 949,160 of record NW_015148981.1, on the reverse strand, counting down.
AAGCTCCCATACCTCTCGATGACGACGACATTTTACGATGTTATCGCTTATCAGATGGTCAACAACGAATTCAAGCTATGCGCGTTATGTCATTATGTCTAATACAGGGATAATACACGATGCACCTATTGAAATATGACTTTGCATTTATCCCTTCAATCTTTTCTTTTTCTTTTTTATTTCTATATCGTATGAGATAATCTTGACCTTGAAATTATTACATTCACGTGAATAGTAACGTTTGAAACGTTCCCATACGATACTCGATATCGATAGTAGCAGCAAATAATCAAAGTAAAAGTCAAAGTTTCAACTTCTTTAATAATTTCCATAAAGTAGAAGAGAAAGGAAGTGCACTTTCAAGAAGAACGTAATAAAGAAATGGAGAAAAATGAACGTAAGAAAAGAAATTGTTCCCTGTCGATGATAGGGTGTGTGTGTGTGTGTGTGTGTGTGTGTGTGTGTGTGTGTGTGTGTGTGTGTGCTGTACACTATCATATCCGTTTGATGGTAATAAGTTCCGAGAAGATATTTTTTCCACAAATTTCTTTTGTTCGTTCGAGAAGATATGCTTTCGAAAAGGGGTTGGAGGGAGGGGTTCACCTAACTGGTTATTTCTCTCTCTCTTTTTTTTCTCTTTCTCTTCCAGTCTCGATCTTTTGATAAATTTTTATCCAGTCAATTATAAATGATAGTCTTTTCCTTGTCGAAATCAGATACTGATACTTCTTGCTTAGGGGGTTATTTTGTGTAAGTGTGTTGGTAATCCTATCGAGGAACGTTAGCCGCAAGACTCATACCAAGGCATGTTCGCCCTAAAGTCGGTAAAACACAGCAGCGACGAGCAGAGTAGAACCATCTGGCAGAGATACAAGATTCGAGTGCACTGAATGTGACGTTGAACTATGTGCTGATACCTATTTTAAGGATTATCACAGGGAGGAAAGGAGAACGAACACTCGCTGGCTTCTTCGAGGATTAAATTTGTCTTTAGTCTACGCCAATGGGATTTAAACGAAGTTTCAACCTTAGAATTTCTTGGCTTATTAATCTTAATTAAGTATTTCGCTACCTTCAATGTTTCTATATAACGAACGATTATCGGTTATGTTATTCGACAATTTCCGCTTCTTATCTCGTGTTTGTAAATTTATATAATAGAAAAATATTTGTTAATGATTCTTAATTTAACTCATTACTCGCCAATGGCCTTTTTTTGGAACGCATTTTCAAATTCTTTTTTTTTTTTTTTTAATAACAGCAACTTCAGAATGAAACATATTCGTTAAAATCATGAGATCGTACCTTGTGCTTCATGAAAACATAAAAAATTCTCACTATTTTATTTTAAATCAATAATTAATGATATAAAATAATTTTTATATTTAAATAATAAAAAAAATTATTGCAAAAATAATTATATTTGGTTAGTATCATTATACAATTAATTTAATTGTTTTTTTTTCTTTTTTTTTTGGCATTTTCGTATTGTGGCAGGTAATAGGTTAAAATTTATTGTATTTTTTAATGTATAAGCATTAAAAAAATAACTACGGTAAAAGATTTTTCGAAATTTTAAATTAAAAATAATAAGAACACGAATTTTTATTTCTCAAATGCTTCTGATTAAAAACTTAAAAGATTTTGCTTTTATTCTTATTAATGTTTTATTTAATTTAATTGTTATCTAAGTTTGTAAATTAAAATTATTATGATAATAAAGTTTTATTTTAACTTTGTACATAGTTATTGAAATATTCTGTTCGTAAGCATTGCTACGAAAATAAATCATGCAACAAAGGATTGAATCGTTAGAAGGGATCCTTTTACGAAAAGATAGAACTTCAGACTGCTTTATTATAGGGAATGAGTATAAGTATTTTGAAGGGAAATGGAAGATAAAATAGGGGAAATCTTTATTTATTTTTCAAAGACGAATATAGCTTTTCCGTGTTTTCTGAGTAATATCAATATTTATTTGGTATAGCAAGTGCGTGCAAATATTGACAAGAAATGTATCTAAGAATGGAAGATAATTTTTTTCTTGTTTTGTATAGAAATATATTTATTTTTGTACAAATTTCATGTATATTTGTGTGTTCGATAAAAGTATATTTACATAAAGTTTATTAAATAATCGATTAAAAAAATAACACATTATGCTTACAGATGTTACATAACCTTTCTAATAATTAAAAACAAATCTTTTGAAACTTCCTTAATTGAATATACAAAATTTGAACATTTGACAAAAATTTGATTAATAAAAAACATGTTTCACAGTAATAAAAATCCTATGTTTACACAGAGAAGTATAATAAACTCAGGAAAAAAAGTAAATAAAAATTGAATTAAAAAAAAAAAATAATAATAGTACATATAGGTAAATGATTAAATATGATGAGTACGGATTATTTTGATATAATAGTATAATAGATTGATGTAACGTAACGCATCGAATGAATATATCGATAAGATAATAGAAAATAGTTGCAAGGGGCTTAAAGCTATCGAATGTAACCGTGCACAAGATGAAAATGAAGCACCGGCCCGTATCACAGGGACCTCTTGTTGACATTGCATTAGCCTTGGTATAATTACTAGCGTATCGATCACCGTGTCGAATGTAATTGATGCTTATGCGACTCTAAGCTACCTCTACCTCTACTTTTACCTTTACCTATACCATTACCACTACTACTACTACTACTATCTCTGTGCATATTTTAAATCTCTTGACAATAAAACGATATCCTTTTATCATTTTCTTTCGTTATGCATGCAATGTTTAAATACAAGTGACACGGTCACGTTAATATGCGTTATTTATTTTTTTTATTTTTTGTTGTTGATATATATTAATAATTTAATAAAAAAAAGTATACATATGTATAATATTTTAATATGACTATTATTAAATATTTTTATTACTCAGAATATGTGTTTTCACACGCTATTATACGTTTATTATAATAAATATTATTATAGTTTATATCTATACATATATGTAAATAATTTTTAATATTAACAGTTTTTTATTTTTTATATTTTTTTGTTGATATATATTAATAATTTAATAATAAAAAGTATAAATATGTAAAATATTTTAATATGACTATTATTAATTATTGTTATCACTCAGAATGTGTAATTTCAATTACGTTTGTTATAATGAATATTATTATAGTTTATATACAGATATACAGATATACACTTTATTCCCATGTCAACCCTCGCGGGTTTTTAACATAGCCTCCTTGCTACATACTACTTTATTTTTCCTATTCTTATTCTCCTCGCTATCCTCTCAAAGACCTTGCCACCTCACACATCTCCTCTACTAAAACACTTTTTCCCTTTTTTTCCAAAGTCTTCTTCTCTCTTTTCTTCCTCTCCTTCTTCTTCCTCTCCTTC
>NW_015148981.1:916812-945473 GCF_001465965.1 Polistes dominula | reverse complement strand
CTCCTTCCTCTCCTTCTTCTTCCTCTCTTTCTTCCTCTCCTTCTTTTCCCTCCTTCTTTTTCCTCCTTTCCATTCCAGCGTTAACAGCACACGGTGTTCCCAAGCGGTCACCCATCCAAGTACTACCCGTGCCCAGTGATGCTTAACTTAAGTGATCGGACGAGAACTTGTGTTTCCATCACGGCAAGGCCGTTAACGTTATAGTTTATATATATATGAATAATTTTTTTTAAATATAAAATATATAACATTTTATTTTAAATATAATCGATAGATTTTGAGTAATAAAATATTTATATTTAGTTAACAATTAAAGTAATTTTATATTTTATTCTTTTACTTTGCAATGAATAAAACTTATAGATTCACATCATAAATTTCACTCACGTCATTAAATAAAAATATCTTTTATACAAAAATGTGGAACATGTGAATAAAAGGAATAAAATATAATTATATTTTTTTTCTCCATAAAAACGAAAATAATCGAATAATAATTACTATAGTCAGCTTTTGTTGATGTACGTTTTATCGTAGTAAATAGATGAAAAATGAACTTAAACATAGCACTGATCGAATTACTTATACTCAATGTTCAAATTATAACACTGTATAATTACACTTTCATCTCATACGTCACTTCAACGTATAAATTCAATTACATATTTTAATAAATCGATCAATTAAATGCACAAGTAACGTGAAAGCCAGTAGCATTTTTATTTTTTATTTTGTTTTTCACTTTTCTCTTTCCCTGCTACATTTCATTTCTCGTTTTTTTTTCTACCTCACTCGAAGCACTCATCGAATGATTGAAGTACCTAATAGGTAATCGTTAGCGTTAACAACATTTTTCTAAGTGCTTTCGATATTGTATACGTTCTTCTTATATCTACTTTGAAACGTAATAAGTAAATAAATAAAATTAAAGTATCATTTTGTTTCGAAAATTGAATTTTTAAAATTGAATGGGAGAGGAATGGAAAGACAACAATTCAAGCATATAGCAAGTATTTTGCAAGAGTATTTTTATTAAATAAATGTTTCTCAAAAATGTTCATTCCTAACCAAACTTACAATTGAAAATTTTATCGGGCGAGTTAAATAGGAAAATTCAAAGTATTCAAATTTCCTTCTAAGCAGGATTAAAACGAAAATTTGAAAATGAATGGGTCAATATAAAAATAGAATATTTATACCAAATTGTAAATAATATTTTAAATAGATTAAGATATTTTAAAAAATCAAATGATTACGTTACGTAGTATAACAAAGTTATTACTTAAATATTAAATTTCATTAAATTTGTGATAATAGTGATAAATTAGTGACTGAATATTTTGGGGAGCAAAATATGGAGTATCTCGTTTAACGAATTCGTAATTGAATTATATTCCTGATTGAAAATAGGTAATTTACAATGATATTTTGAAATGTCTATCTAACAATTAGAAAAAAAATAAAAAAAAAAATAATGGATCCAATTTTCTTTATTAACCCATAATTGAATCATTTGTATATTTTGTTAACTTTTTTTTTCTTAATTTTCTGAATAATATAAAAAAAATTCTCACCTTTACAAAAAAAAAGAAGAGGTAATTTTGGGGAATTTTTTTCTTCTGGGAATAAAAAAGAAACATAATTACATAGCTAAAGAGTTGATATATAAAATAAAATAAAATTGCATATCAATTAGCTTTCCTAGTTTCGAAGAAACAAATTCCCAAAAATTTAATTTTTTGATCAAAGTGATATTTTGTGCTTTACACCTAAACACCAATGTGTTAATAATTTTTATTATGCAGGGTCAAATTCAATTAAGTCTACAACATATCATCTATGACTTATTTTTTAATTTACATAGATGTAATATCATTTACTTATAATATGTGAATAGGATTTATTTTTCTATTGAAATTGTTTTGAGTTGCTGGTAATATGAATGAAAATAAAAACTTTGAGTTCAAAGGATTAATAAACATGTGGAATATGAAACCATAATGAAATCATGAAACCTTTTGTACTATAGTGTCTTAATATTTTTGAAAGTAACTGTACTTCTCTTTCCCTTTCTTCGTTTTCCTGTCTCTTTCTTATCTTGTCTATCAAGTCGAAAATTGAGACGTCGAAAGGTGGCAAATCGAAATATCGCACATGTTACTGACGTATTCTAGATCATCTCGGCGTGTAGCGATCATCTTGCGGCCTTGCATCATTGGGAATTGCTGATTCTAGGCTCGACGTTAATCGTGACGAAGTTGGCGCAATCCGTCAAATCGTTCACGTGTATCTACTAGCGAGATATATCCCTCATGACCGGATACTCGACCGTAACGATGATCGTTCCGTCCGTAGTTATCGAAAATGTCAGTTTAATTAATACCCTCGGCTGAACCAGTGTCGAGTAACTTATCGATTGGCACACTAGCCCTTTAACCATATGGTTAATTCAATAGGATTAAATATTTGCCAATTATCTTGCTTGCTGAATGGTCCAAAAGAAAATTAATTCAGATCTTATTTTATTATTCGCTTTTAAGAACAAAAGTAATAAAAATATGAAATATAAGATGATTTATAAGAAAATTGTTCATTCAAATAGATTTGTTTATTTTCTTTCTTTTTGTTTGTGTTCTTTTTACTCATTATTCTGTAATAGGATTTAATATTTGCCAATTATCTTGCTTATTGAATGACAAAAAGAAAATTTATTGAGATATTATTTTATTTTTCTAAGAACAAAAGTAAGAAAAATATGATATTAGATACCATTTGTGTTCACTAAAATTGTTTATTCGAAAAGATTTGTTTATTCTTTAGATTTTTTGTTTTTGTTTTTGTTTTTAGTCACTCTTTTATTCGTTTTCTTTTTTTAAATATTTATATCAAATCGTTATTGACAATTAGGAATTTTGAGCATAATTCGATGAATAGCAATTAAACGTCGGTACGACGGAGTGTTTAAAGTTGGTTAAGAGAAACAGTTAATCATAGCACACTGTTATATGCGGGTATACCACTGTTCACCTTGTTGACGCTGGATAATCAGCTTAATAATCATGTTCGATCTTATGAACGTTTGCGACGTTGAGAATAATATTGAATAAAATTGATGGTGATGTTTGATAAGTATTCAATATAAAAATATACTGAGACGATTGTCAATCAAATAAACACGTTTATTATATCATTTTAATTTACTATAATTTTTATTTTATTGACACTTTTTTATTCTTTTTTTTTTCTTTTTTCGTTTTTGAGAATAATATAAAAATTAATGAATCAGATTTATTAATATTCTTTATTTGTTTTGTTTCTTTTCTTTTTACATTTTATTGTTGTTTATTCGATATAAACAAATGTAAATTTATATTGGAAAAATAAAAGAAGAATCGTTTGTAACGAACGATCGACTCTTCGTCAAACGTTCGTGTCCACAAGGGATAGTAAATAAACCGCGTTTTCCATGTATATTTGTCGATCTTTTCTACCTCGCTTGGTAGTAGCCGGTTTATTTGCTAATTATCTACCTCGTCGATACGTCAATGATTATTATGTATTCTCTCAAATAGAGTATATATCCGTTTTTCATTTTTTTTATCTTTCACTTAAGTTTCATTTATACGAAACTAGGGTAAACCAGCCTCACACGTTGCTGTGGCTTTGTTATAAAACGTTAATATAATTGACAATATAAAATTATTAGGTCTATCGAAAATTCTGTCCGTTCAAACCAACATTAGTTCAATTTTTTGTCACTAGGGGATAAGGCCCCATTTCTTAAAATGAAATATACAAATTGCCACCACGTTGGCAAGAGTTCAAAAGTAATTAAGGGGTAACATCACTATAGAGCCTGAAAAAAAGCCTTTTTTTGGGAATTTTTTTTGCGAAAACAAAATGAGGAATAGAATTTCTTTTTTGAGAGTTGGTTAATCATATATTGAACTATGTAAACAAATATTTTTATTGATTTTTTAGATAGAAAATAGCGTTGGTATTCGTGACTGAAAAAACCCTGTTTCCTTTTTTTGCTAAAACAGGCGGACCCATACCTGGACAACTATTAGACCTAGAATAAAAAACAACAGAAATTTCGAATCTATGTACTATTATCTTGAGTAGTACATAAGGATTTTCCTCTAAGTCAAATTTTGTGAAAATGGCGAAACTTTGAATAAAAAAATCGACTTTTCGACGAAAAAAAATGTAGAAAATTGTTTATAAAATTAAAAGTTTACGTTCAATTAAAAATCGAATATGTACTTCTGTAGAAAATATAATTATCAAACTATCTTCAAAATTTCAAGTCAATCGGTTAAATGATGCTCGAGTTCTGAGTCCGCCCGGTTTTAAAAATGTAATTTCGAGAAAAACGCATTTAAAGTTTTGTTATCACTATTCGAGGCGCTTTGAGGTGCTTCGTAAAAATAAGATTTCGCCATGCTAAAAATTTTTTTGCTTGTATAATATTTTTAGATGTCTAAAGCACATTTTAGGCTAAAAAAGAAATCGATTTTTTGAAAATTCTATAGTGGTGTTACCCCTTAAATTAATTAATTATTTAAATTACGAATAATTTGTTATTTTATTTTATTTTAAAAATGGACAGAATTTTCCGGTAGACCTAATATAAAGAATAATGCAGTCAAATTAATATTCATTAATAATTTTGGAGAATTGATGTTAGGTCCAAACAACATAAAATTTTTAAATTTACATTTTATACATCTGAAATTAGAATTTATTTGATGACCATAAACATATTTCAAGGGTAAATAATGTCCATTTGTTGCGTAACCGAAAGCACCTAGTTTTGTAGTAAATTAAAAAAAAAAAAACAAACAAAATAATACTACAATTAGAATAGAATATATAAAATGATAATACACTAAAAAATAGAAAAAGTAAGGTTATGTTGTATAAAAATCTGAAAAACATGTGTGACGTGATATATCCAAATAATTGAATTGAAGTACAGTGCCATCTATTGAAAACTTACAGTACCTAAAGACCTAGATAACCTCTAAACAATAAATTTTTAAATCAGCTATAAAAAGTAACAAATAATTGCAATAAAATCAATCTTACATTCCCAGTTGGAAAAAATCATATTATACAAAATTAAAAAAAAATGCATTAAAAAGGGTTGAGTTGAACTTCAGCTATTTATTATTAAAATGAAGTAAGTTCATTTAATTTGTTAAAAAAGCACGCAAAGATTTGAATTTCAATTGATTTAAATGTATCAATTAAATGCAAATAAGATTATGTTAATATTTTTTGTAAAATTAATTAATTGTGACACATGTTGACAAATACGTTTAATCTTAATTGATTCATGTGTAAGTCAAATTACATGTTACACGTTGCGAATGATTACTGCAATAAGCTTTATGAAAAAAACAATACTTTTAAATCGTTATTAAATTATAATATTTTTATTTTATTTATTATTTAATTTTATAGCTTTTTGATCGTAGAATTCTAAGCTTTTTAATTCCTGTTTAACGATTTGTATATAATGATTAATATACATATATGATTACTATATAAATCAATACTAAATTTGTTTACAAAGCACCGAAAAAATTGTCACATTTAATAGATAAATCATTATAAGCTTTTAGGTATTATATTATTCCCAAGCATTACTTGCACTGCTGTTAACCCAAAAAAATAGAAAATATATATTTTTCTAATAGCTTATCACCTCAACTAAACAAAGGTTATTACTTTTTGGAAACTAAATATTTGATATTTACAAAACGAATGTTGAATCCAAAGAAACCGATAAGATGTGTGAAACACATGTTCTCCAACAAAATACTTTAACGTTACATTAAGGAACTATAGTAATAAGATTTTAAAGTTAGTATCGAGCTATCTCGAAATGATCGCATTGAAAGAGAGTACTCGATGTCTCATCATAGCCAATGTATGTAATATTCGGAATGAACAAACATAAGCATCGAGAGTTAACTGGTATGGAAGTTGAAACGTGAATATATGTATTAGATACTAACGTATATTATATATATGTAGTATATAGGAAAGGATCATATCGTTTGACAAGTAACGTAACTCGATTTCCGCCTTTCAAAAGGTATCCTACGTTCAAACAGAACGTACCATGAATGCAATCTCATTACTACGAAGGATGAAGTCTTAAATAGAATTCCTTACTTTTGCTAATATGCTTAAATTAATAATTACATTAGTATTTGTTTTATTAATTAATTACAACAAAAATAAATGATATTTTATGATTAATTTAGATAATTATTTAATTAATTGTCTTAGTTAATTTTCTTTAATAAAATATGTTTAATTATATTAATATAATTATTATATTATTATAATTATCTTCTGAAATTTAATTTTAAGCGTAAACTAATATTTATTATCATCTATTTTTCTATCTGTTATTGCATCGTTTCTTTTTCTTTTTTTAATTATTTTTTATTTTTTTTATTTTTCTAAGAATTATGATCAATAATTACAGGTAATTTTGAAATGTATCTGTTGCAATATATAGTAAATATTAGAATCTTCGTTAGAACATATGGTAAATTTATTTTGAATTTTGCCAAGTTATTGTGCCTCTTATGGTGTGTGTGCGTGTGTGTGTGTGTGTGTCACGTGACTGCGAGAACAGCTGAAACTATAGGATGATATCGCGTTTCTCTCTCTTCTACAAGACTTCGATGTGAGCGTACGTGTTGTGTCAACGTTATATAAAATATATTAGTAATTAATTTAAAGCCTTACTAATGATTTTATTTATCCACATCTTTTAACAGTATCCTTTCATTTATTACTTGTTTATAAGTGCGAAATAACAACAATTGTGTATCTGGTTTTTTGTTTAATTTAATAATATAAGAGACAAATATTGAAAATAATGAATGCAAGGAAAAAATGTCCGAATATATGAAATATTTTAAATAAATAAAATAAAGTGAAAATTGACGAGAAATTCTATATTATCGATGTAAATTTAATAAGTATCTCATAACACGATATATACTGTAAAGTATTCTAATAAATATCGATCGTGTTACATTATGGTATTATTTTTCCTTTAAAACAAGATTATCATAATAAATCGATATAATTTCGATATTATTTTGTTTTAATAAAAAAAAAACATAATATCTGAAAAATTATATTCTACTTCCCCAATATTGTGCCCTCCAATAATTTTGATATTATTTTATCTTAACTAAAAAAAACGAAATATCTAAGAGATAATATTCTCTTTCCCAAATATTGTGTCAGATAAATAAATAATCGATAAAAACAACTTGTAGAGAAATATTATCAATCGTAAAGTATAAAGAAAATAAGAAATCAAACGATTTATTTCTTTATATATGTTGTTCTTATCGTATCGGTAAGAAATTTCTAAAACGTTAGCCTATATCTTGATCCTGTGTTTCTTTTAAAGTTTTCTAAAAAGAAAGAAAAGAATCCTTTCGGTCGAATTGCTATACATAGTTCAGCACTTCTTTCGACAAAGCTTTGCTCGATCTAACAACAATAAGAAGAATAAGAAAAAGAATAAGAAGAAGAATAAAAAGAAGTAAAAATAAGAGCAAAATAGAAAAAGAAAAATAAGAATAAGGAAAGTCAGAGAGACCGGTGCTGCGAGAGATAGAGAAAGGTAGGAAGTTCAGAAAGTCGGTTGCACCCGGATTTATTTGTGTCGCTGAAGGCCAGTTCTTTTCTTCTTTCACTGTAAGAGAGCAAAGTGGGATGCTCGTCCATCGTCCAGTTAGCTTTTCCACCATTATCGTTCGCCCTTTTCACGATTTTCCATCCACTCTACTACTAGCTAGCTTTTCTATTTTCTCTTATAATTATTTCATTCTTTTTATTTATCAAGTTTGAATTCTATGTTACATTCCTTTTTTTCTTCTAGAAAGGTAATTTATACGAAATTTCGAAGTATCTCGACAAATAAATGACGTAAAAATTATGTGAAATATTGTATTCTTTATAGAATAAAATAATGATATACAAATGTTGAATTATTTTTTTTTTTTATGGAATTCAATTCATGGAAATTCTTTCATAGGAAACGAATTATTTATTGATTAATATTTGATTAATTATAATAGCATTCAATTCAGGAGTTGATGGAATAATTCACATTCATGTTTGGCTTAAATTTTTTTATTTAACTTGATAAATTTTCCAAATTCCAGGTTAAGCATTTGATTCGTTGACAAATTTTTTTGTATACTTTGCTCGAGGTTCTTCAATGCAAATCTTGTTTGTCGAATAGATAATTGTTTTCAAATAATCCCAGAAATAAAAGGTCTTATTACGTACTTTTAATTTTAAACTTACAACAAATAGGAAATACTAAAGTATTAATAGTAATAGAACTTAATATTAAAACTGAATTAAATAAATCAAAATGACTAAATTTAATTAGTTAATTGTGCAATATTAATGAAAATAAGAAATAATCTCAAAATATAATCAGAGGATTTTCATTTTGATCATCTTTTATAGACATAACCTATTACGGATTATTTATTCACAGAAATGGTTAGAATTTTAAGACAAATTCAAATAAGGCACATGTTTATGTAGAAGTCTTTTTTTTATAGTTCTTGTGCCTTCTGCTAATACACCAAAAGTGAGTCTCACATATTACGAAACAATTTAAATATACATTCATTATACATATATACGTTAATACTTTTTTCATTTTACGTTAATTATTATGAAAATGTTTGTTATAAAGTCCTTTTGATAAAATTTATGAATATAATTAATCATATGTAAGTAACAAAAATCCTGTATAAAATTCCGTATCGTTAAAGACTATTCTGTTACAGAATTCTAAAATATTTATACATAAAATTAAATTCTGTTGATGTATGTAAATATGTATATATTATATATGGGGCATTTCACGTGATGCGGATAACGAAAAAAATGTGAGGCCGTGGATTTTGTTCATAATTAGCTTGATTGCACTTCTATGGGACCTTAATAATTGTTTATCTTTATTTTTTTTTTACCTTAGTCACCAATTTATAGCACTTCAAAGAATTGACAAAATATTAGGAATAGATTTTTTGAATACTATTAAAAGAGTCAATCTAATGGATTATATAAGCAATAATCGTGTTTATTAGAAAATATAAATTAATTTTCTTGAAAGTAAATAAAAATTTGAAATTTAACTTGTTTTCGTGTAGTAAACCGGAAGTTTACATTAAAAATGCGAATTTATTAAACTTCGAATATTTTTATATTTTTTATTTTTTACCTTTAAAAATAGCTTGTTGTGCAGAAATATTATGCGAAAAAAAAATTGTAATGGTGTCTCGATTCGTTTAGAAGATATGTGCTAAACAGTACGAAGGTTCCGTAAGACGCGCTCTAGTGAGCCTCAGAGCTGTTGGCTCACTAGCGAGTGAGTGCAGTTTACTATTGTAACTAATGAATTATGCACTTAGAAACCGTTTTTTAAATTTATTTTTTTAATAAATTAAATTAATGCAATTAAACAATTTTACAATATTATATACTTAATTTACAGTATCAGAAAACAAAGTTTTTCAAAAAAAAAATTTTTGTTTAGTTTTCTTTATTTAGAAATTTGAAAATTTTTTTTCAAATTAAAAAAAAAAATAAAAAACTAATTTGGTCCACTCTTGGACTGGCGGGGATAATCGCAGAATAAGTAAAGTATTTTTTTAGAAAATAAGAAAAAAATAAGAAAAAAAATGAAAAATGAACTTCGAGAAAATTGCGGTTTTTCTCAAAAAATGCGAAAATTTCATGGACTTTATAATTCTAAAATTTTTTTGTATTTTTTCTGAAAAGTATATTTAAAAACAAAAATTTAAAAAGAAACGTCTCAATAGGTTGAATTTTAAAGAAGTTATAGCCATTTAAAAAATATAGTTATTTTTTTCAAGAATTAATAATTTTTTTTAAGTTTGGTAAAAAAATTTGAAAAATTTTTTCTCATAGGGTAGAATAGGATAAAAACCTTTCAGCCAAATCGAAAGGGGTCGGTGTCAAAAGTGGCCGATTTGACGTGGAATGCCCCATATATATATAAATATGTATTATTTTCTTTTTTTAATGAATATTTAACTAACCTTCTATTTCGTTTGTAGCAACTGTTCCAATACAGTTTATATTAAAAAACGGTACGTTTGGAAAAAAAGTTTGATATAGTGTTTCATCTTGAAAGCCAAAACGTTTGTTATTATTATCGGTACTGCTCATGAAACATACTGAATATTTCTTTAAAGTGGCTTTTTTTTTTAATTCTGTCATCTCTTTCTCTATAAAGGAATCTAACTGTAATTCATGAGTCCAACTTTCCATATTAGTACCATTTAATAAAATAGCAATGCAATCCGCATCTTGTTGACATACACGTGAATTATAAAGAGTGTTGCAAATTGATAGTTTATCCACTCTTATAGAAAATATAGACATTTTTTTATTTGGAAACCTAAATAATAAAATAAATAATAAATATTTTCACATATAACTTAAATTAAATGTTATTATCGAGAAACAATATTAAATATTGAATACATTACCATTCTTTGAAACATATAGCTAAATTTGTTACTATATCAGTGTAGCAAACGTACAGAAAGACGACACAGCTTGACATAGGAATATCGTTACCAGTAAATGGTTCGAATATTGTTTTCAGTTTATCGGCATTACTAAATGATTTGCCAAAAAAACATTTCAGTTCTTCGCAATATACTCCTTTATCCCGAGGTTGATTCTTAAGAGTAATCGTAGTGGTCTTTATATTTGGTATTTTGGGAAAAAAAATGTTAGAGATGTTTTCTTCAGTAATCCATAGATAACTGTGTTCTACTGTGATTGAGCTACAATTGTATGGTAGATATTGGCAATAGCATCCTTAAAAAAAAAAAAAAAAATGAAAATATTAAAAGAAATTAATAATTTTGCATTAATCGATATATATATAATCAAATTTACCCTCTGGAAGTTTCTTGGGGAATTCAGAATTGTAAAACATTAAATGTAAAGAAGGCCTAGTTCGGCAATGGTCTATAAAATGTGTTTTAAAAGTTTTCCAATCTTGAAGACATTCTACTGATTCTGTTTTCATTATCCACTTAGGTTTCCTTCTATTTTTCTCTTCTATGGCAATTTCTAACCAAAAACTATAATAAAGGAAAATACATTTTGATGTATATACAAAATTCTTATTGTTAATTATCACTAACTTATAAATGCATCTATCGTATCAAAAGTCATCGTATATAATATTTATTCAGTATCATTAATTATTAAAATATTGTAGGGGAGTTTGGAATATCAAAAAGTAAACATAGATAAGTAGGTAGGCAACAAAAGATTATCGAAATAAAGAAAGACGGGTTTTGGACTGCTCTTTGTAAGTGAGGAAATTGTGTGTGTGTAAGTCTGAATGAGGCTAGAAGGTTCTCGTGCGATATCAGTGATTTGTTTATTGGACCAAGCTGGACGTCGGGAAAATTCGAGAACGACTCGAAAATGTTTTGTCTCTCGGGATGCTGGGAGGGGGAGAAACCTCATAAGGAGTGGACGATCACACGTGAGGAGCGTTTTTTGGGCAGGAGCGTGGAGAAAACCGTGCGACGAGAGCGAGGGATTCGATATGAGCATGAATAGTGAGTGAATAGTGAAAGAATAGCGAGGGAATAATGACTTGTGGTAGGATTGCAGATATTCGCGGGTTTTTGTGCGCTTTGTGAGGTCTGAGTTAGTGTGAGAGGTTGTGAAGCGTTATTATATTGTAATTGTAATAAACAATAACTTGTGGAAATAAAGAATATCTTTTATATCTCAAGTAGTGTCGGCTACACGGGGAGATTAGATATTCTTAGTCAAATACAAAACGATTGATTTTTCTACAATATTATTTTACAATATAAATAGATAATATAAATGTTTGTTATTACTTTACCTACAAACTTGAGATGCATTGTGCAAATCCACTGCATTTAAATATTGAAAAATAATACTCAACTCGTCCCTTTTTAAAATTGACATTATTGTTTCAAGATTATTTTTTCTTATTCTTATTTTTATTATTAAGAATTTATCCTGTAATCACATTTATCAAGAGAAAGACCTCCTTTAATCGAAAGTAAATTTTTTTTAATATTTGTACTTACAAAGAATTTTATAAGACCGGCACTCGATCAAAAAAATATGATATTTATAACTCTAGTAATGTTGAGAAAACATATTGTCTGAAAAATATTATGACAATGAATTTTTCGTAGCAGCATATTACAAAAAACGATCGTTAATATTTAAAATTCTGTATAGATTTCGTTTTTATTTTTATTATACATTGTTTTTCTTCTTAGTCGATTAACCCTGTAAATGTAAAAATAGCATTTTATTTTGACAAACAATATTTTATGGGATATTTCTTTACAGCTATTTACTATCATGTGACTTATGATCCCATGTCTCATCAAATGAAACAATTAAGTAATGAAAGAGCTTAAGTAAATGATATAAACGCTCACATTGATAAAGCAAAAACGATTCAGTTAAATATTCTAATAGTATTGTATTAATTTTTATATTTTATATTATTTTACATTAAATTAATTTGCAATACATATGTTTAGAGAAAATAATAGGAAAACAATTATTTATTATTAAATAGTGAGTAATAGCTAATACGCATGCAATAATTTTTTTCATAGAAATGGGTGAGATAAGGATCGAATAAGTAAATCAATGTATGCTAATTTACGCCTTAACGCTACAACTTTCCTAGGCATTTTACAATTTTCACAGAATCGAGGGAAAAGTCTGTAATAAGCGAACACTTTGTCTCATGAAGACACTTATACAAATAAATTAGTTAACCGATTATTATAATATTCAAAGAAGAAAAATTAGCAGAAATATAATCACACCGCCATATACATTTTTATTGCAAAACGAGTGAAAGATTTTTTCACGAGATGTAGTAGTACTTCGATCCGTAATGAAAATAAATGGGACACAGACACACTTAATTTATCTAGTCAAATAGAAGTGTAAACGACCTCAAAATCAGTGTAGTTGAATACAGGTAACCCTCCTATAACACGG
The DNA here is from genome assembly GCF_001465965.1 of Polistes dominula. Next base: position 932,348 of record NW_015148981.1, on the reverse strand, counting down.
TAATTAGGTTCCTAGAAATTGATGTGTTATCTGAGATCCAGAGCCAATACAAGAAGGTGGATAACGCTCCGAAAACTCATTAAAGATCAATATTTTTGAAGTAAAAACTTCTTTGGAATTGGTGTCAATTGAAAAAATTGATTGAAATTTATGTACTATTTATTATCTTGAGAAGTACATACGGATTTTTCCCTAAGTCCAATTTTGTGAAGACGGCGCTCCTTTGAATAACAAAATCGACTTTTTGACGAAAAAAATGTAGAAAATTGTTCATAAAATTAAAAGTTTACATTTAATTAAAAATCGGACATGTACTTCTGTAGAAAATATAACTATCAAACTATCTTTACAATTTTAAGTCAATCGGTTTAATGATGGTTAAGTTCTCTGTCCGCCCAGTTTTGAAAATGTAATTTTGAGAAAAACGTGTTTAAAGTTTTGTTATCACTATTTGAGGCGCTATTCGATGATGATAATGAGGATGATGATGGTGATTAGGATGATAATGATTATGATGATGATGTGCATATTGTTTTTAGATGTATAAAAAACTCTTTAAGCTAAAAAAATCGAATTTTTTAAAATTCTATAGTGGTCTAATCCCTAATTCAAAACTCGATGAAACGAAAAAAATACGGTCAGAATTGTACCCTTTTTTACATCATGTGAAGTTAATAATTGCAACAAAAGGAATTACTTTTGTGGGCTAATCAATGATAAAGATATCACAAATTCACAGAATGACTATTATCAATCTGAGTTTCAGAAAAAAATATTTTATATTTATTGAGTTTACGAAGAATTATTTGTCCCTCGATAAACATCATACGATTCAGGTGTCTATGACTATCGCATTCATCATTCTATTGTTACTGCTTGAATTTTGAAAAGTGTAGTTTTTATCAGCAATTCCACCCACTGATCATTCAGGTGTTCTTTGATACAAATGGTAAAAATCTTATTAAAAAAAAATCCTACAATTATCTCACTGTTGAAACTGTACATTCGTCTTTTTCTGCGAATCATTCATCTGCACGCAATATGTTTCTTTTCTTTTTTTTTAGAAATATTTTGTGTTTAATATCCTACATTAGAATTATGAAATAAAAACTTTATTTAACTGTATCTAGGTTCCTAATTAAATACATAACAACATTTTCATTTTAATAACGCTAGGAATACCTAATTTATTAATATGATTTCCAGAAACTTTTGCTTAATTTCATTTAGTAAATGATATGAACATGTATAGCTAAAACGATTTCTCATCTATTTCTCAATTTTTTAAAATGCATATAAAAAATACTTGTTTTCATCTTCGTTTCAAATTAACGGGTGTTAGTAGAAATAAGTATACGATACTATCCGTTAACTTAGTGTTAGTAAGTTTATTATTTTTAAAAACAAAATTTCTAGTTTTTCTAAATATAATTGTAACTCACTTTTTTATATCCTTACGACAAACATTTGCTCACATAAGATAGTTTTTAATTTTACTGCGGAATGACAGAAGATATTTCCTAAATAAAACTGTTTAAATTTTATCAGCTGTCAATTTTAACTGGCAATTTAAATTTGGATTAGAATAAAGACTAGTTTGTCCTTCCGAACGTAGTGCGTCGTACAATGTTCAATAACATATAAACAAAAATATAGTATCAGAATTATTTAAGAACTTTATCTAAGTATAGTAGAGACACAGAGAAAATTTGTCTAGTAAGCGAATTATACATTGGATTTAATCTAGATTTCTACACTTTGAACATTATTATGAATCCTATCTTTTAAAATGTAATCAAAGATCTATACTATTGGAAATTTTCCGTATTTTAAGGAACGGAACTGTAAAACTACATCACATCAAATTGAAATGCAGTATGGATTAAAATTTTTTTTATCCAATTTTATTTTAAGTATTTTGTAAGGCAAAATAAGCTACGAGTTACAAGTAGTTACAGGATATTTGGTTTATATTCATTACATTATTTTTTTTACAATATATTCCTATATTAAAAGCCAATAAAATAAGTCTGTGTTTTACCAATTGTAAGAAATCTATAGATTTCTTAGAACACAGTATTTTTTTTATATGTTTCATTATAATAGCGCAAATATTATAAATTTTGACGTTCAATAATCACTCCGTAACTGTTTAATGAGATGTGAGTATCATGATGCTTGCCTGTACAGCAAATTTTAAACATTTTATATTTAAATATTCACATAGAACAATCATTATAAATTAGATTTTTCAATCATATTGTTATCGTTACCTTTCAAAATTTGTTAATTTGTTAAATATCCAGCTCAATACTAAATAAACTCTGTACTGATCTATTTGAATATAAAAGTAAACAAAATTGCATACTTTAACTATATAGTATAGAAATTTACAAATGGTAAATAATTCAACACAATAAATGTAGATTTATAGTCAATAATAAGAAAAGTATTTTTTAATTTTATTGCGGTATGTGTCAATACTTGCACTGTTTAAAGTCTCGTAAATTTTCGGTAATTGCAAGCATAAAATATAATTTTTTATGTTTTAAGGTTTCTTACTCAAAAGTTATTAACTTTTAAAGTAGGCTTTTTCTATTTTATAAAATTTATAAAATAGGCTATCTTTGAAAACAATGTTAACGAAAGTATAATTGACGTTAACAAAAAGTTTTGGTAGTTATTCATTATTACCTTTCTGTGTCCTTTGAAAACAAATTTTCTGTTAGTCGTACTGGGCAATCGACTTTTAACGTACCACGTTTAAACGTATGCGAAAGAAGTGATAGAAAAAATTCATTGTTTAACTATTTGTTTATATGTAGATATATAAATATTTTATTTCTATGTACGGCTAACGCATTCGGCATTCTATCATAATTGATAAATTTTGTAAACTTGTAGTGTTAGTTAGCTAACTCCATCTTAAGATCATATCAGTGCCATTTGAAATATATTTATAGTAACAATATTTTAATAAGTAAATTCTACAATTATCTTACTCCTGATACTCTGTATTTGACTCATTCTCTCGAGGTTTAATTTTACAAAGGTTTCAATTGTAACACGTTTGATCTGGACACATGCTTTTTTTTCTTTATGGGTTAAAAATTCGAGCCTTCCATACAAACTATATATTACATTAAAAATTCATAAAATACGCAAATTTGATATCGAAAATTATTAAAATTTTGAAATAAACTAAAGTGACGTTAGATCATCTTTTGGTATAAACTTTGATGGTACGAAGAACGAAATATATTAATATTCATGTATTCACATATATCACATAACGAGTGACTTCCAACACCAAACATTTCAACGAATCGTCAAAACTTGTGACTGGGCAATGGTGCGAGAAAGAGAAAAGTGTAGAAAATTAAAAAGGCGGTGGCACCCGCATTTATTTGTGTCGCTGAAGGCCAGTTCTTTTCTTCTTTCATTCTAAGAGAGCAAAGTGGGATGCTCGTCTATCGTCCAGTTAACTTTTCCACCCTTGTCGTTCGCCCGTTTCATGATTTTCATCCACTCTACTACTAGACAGCTTTTCTTTTTTCTCTTATAATTATTTCATTCTTTTTATTTATCAAGTTTGAATTCTATGTTACATTCCTTTTTTTCTTCTAAAAAGGTAATTTATACGAAATTTCGAAGTATCTTGACAAATAAATGACGAAAAAATTATGTGAAATATTGTATTCTTTATAGAATAAAATAATGATATACAAATGTTGAATTATTTTTTTTTAATGGAATTCAATTCATGGAAAATCTTTCATAGGAAACGAATTATTTATTGATTAATATTTGATTAATTATAATAGCATTCAATTCAGGAGTTGATGGAATAATTCACATTCATGTTTGGCTTAAATTTTTTTATTTAACTTGATAAATTTCCCAAATTCCAGGTTAAGCATTTGATTCGTTGACAAATTTTTTTGTATACTTTGCTCGAAGTTCTTCAGTGCAGATCTTGTTTGTCAAATAGATAAATGTTTTTAAATAATCCCAGGAATAAAAGGTCTTATTACGTACTTTTAACTTTAAACTTACAACAAATAGGAAATACTAAAGTATTAATAGTAATAGAACGTATTATTAAACTGAATTGAGTAAATCAAAATGACTAAATTTAATTAGTTAATTGTGCAATAATAACGAAAATAAGAACTAATCTCAAAATTTAATCAGAGAATTTTCATTTTGATCATTTTCTATGAAGATAAGCTATTACAGATTATTTAATCACAGAAATTGTTAGAATTTTGAGACCAATTCATATAAGGCACATGTTTGTGTAAAAGTTATTGTTTATAGTTTTTATGCCTTCTGCTTATACTTCAGATGTGAGTCTCATATATTACGAAACAATTTAAATATACATTAATTATACATATATACGTTAATACTTTTTTCATTTTACGTTAATTATTATGATAATGTTTGTTATAAACTCATTTTGATAAAATTTATGAATATAATTAATCATATGTAAGTAACAAAAATCCCATGTATTTGTCCATATCGTAAACGTCTATACTGTTATAGAAATCTAAAATAATTATACAAAGAAATAAATTTGTAATGATATATATATATATATATATATATATATATATATATNTATATATAAATATCTATTATTTTTTTTTTTTTAAATATTTTACTAACCTTCTATTTTATTTGTAGCAACTGATCCCATACAGGGCATAGGAAATAACGGTACGTTTGGAAAGGAAGTTTGAAATAACCTTTCATCTTTACAGTCATATTGTTGGGCCTTTATTTTAGTAGTTCCCATGAAACATACTGAATGTTTCTTCAAATTAACTTTTTTTTTTATTTCTGTCATATTTTTCTCTATAGAGGAATTTAACTCTAATTCATGAGTCCAACTTTCCATATTAGTACCATTTATTAAAATAACAATGCAATCCGCATTATGTTGACATACACGTGAATTATAATTAGTATTGCAAATGGATATGTTATCCGTCTTTATAGCCAATATCGACATTTTTTTATTTCGAAACCTGAATAGGATGCATATTAAATATTTTCAAATACAAATTGATTTATATGTTATTATCATAATACAATATTTAATGTCGAGTATATTACCATTCTTTGAAACGTAGAGCTAAAATTCTTGTTATTGCATTACGGGAGCTATTGTAAAAAAAGACGACACAGCTTGACATAGGAATATCGTTACCAGTAAATGGTTCAAATATTGTTTTCAGTTTATCGGCATTACTTAATGATCTGTCAAAAAAACATTTCAGTTCTTCACAATAAACTCCTTTATCCGAAGGGTGATTAGTAAGAGTAATCGTAGTGATCTTAATATTTAGTATTTCAGGAAAAAAAATGTTAGAAATGGTATTTTCAATAACGCGTGTATAAAAGCTTTCTACTGTGATTGATCTACAATTGTTTGGTAGATATTGACAATAGCATCCTTAAAAAATATACAAAAATTTATGAAAATATTAAAAGAAATTAATAATTTTACAATAATCGATATATATATTAAATCAAATTTACCCTCTGGAAGTTTCTTGCGAAACTGAGAATTGTAATACATTAAATGTAAAGAAGACTTAGTTCGGCAATGGTCTATAAAATGTGTTTTAAAAGTTTCCCAATTTTGAAGGCATTCTTCTGATTTTTTTTTTATTATCCACGTAGGTTTCCTTCTATTGTTCTCTTCTATGGCTATTTCTAACCAAAAACTATAATAAAGAAAAATACATTTTAATGTGTATACAAAATTCTTATTACTAATTATTATTAACTTATAAATGCGTTTATCGTATCAAGTTATCGTATGTAATATATATTATGTACTATTAATTATTAGAAGATTATTTTTCAAAATTCATGGATAATATAAATTTTTTTATTTACTGTACCTACAAACTTGAGATGCATTGTTCAATTCCTCTATATTTAAATATTTAAAAATAATACTCAACTCGTCCCTGTTTAAAATTGACATTATTGTTTCAAGATTATTTTTTCTTATTCTTATTTTTATTATTAAGAATTTATCCTGTAATCACATTTATCAAAAGAAAGACCTCCTTTAATCGAAAGTAAATTTTTTTTAATATTTGTACTTACAAAGAATTTTATAAGACCGGCACTCGATCAAAAAAATATGATATTTATAACTCTATTAATGTTGAGAAAACGTATTGCCCGAAAAATTGTGTGCCAATGAATCTTTCGTAACAGCGTATAATAATAAAGGATCGTTAATATTTCAAATACTGTATTGTTTCCGTTTTTATTTTTGTTATAAATTGTCTTTCTTCTTAGTCGATTACACCTGTAAATGTAAATATAGCATTTTATGTTGACAAACAATATTTCATGGAATTTTTCTTTACAGTTATTTACCATCGTGTCACTTATAATCCCATGTCTTATCAAATGTAACAATTAAGTAATATAAGTGCTTAAATAAATAATATAACCGCCTACATTGTTAAGGGGACACGTCAACAAAAAAATCGATGGGTGTTAGTAGAAATAAGTATACAAAACTATCCGTTAACTTAGTGTTTATTATTTTTTGAAACAAAATTTCTAGTTTTTCTAAATATAATTGTAACTCACTTTTTTATATCCTTACGACAAATGTTTGCTCACATAAAATAGTTTTTAATTTTACTGTGGAATGACAGAAGATATTTCTTAAATAAAACTGTTTAAATTTTATCAACTGTCAATTTTAACTGGCAATTTAAATTATGATGAGAATAAAGACTAGTTTGTCCTTCCGAACGTAGTGCGTCGTACAAAGTTCAATAACATATAAACATAAATATTGTAGAAGAATTATTTAAGAACTTTATCTAAGTATAGTAGAGACACAGAGAAAATTTGTCTAGTAAGCGAATTATACATTGGATTTAATCTAGATTTCTACACTTTGAACATTATTATGAATCCTATCTTTTAAAATGTAATCAAAGATCTATACTATTGGAAATTTTCCGTATTTTAAGGAACGGAACTGTAAAACTACATCACATCAAATTGAAATGCAGTATGGATTAAAATTTTTTTTATCCAATTTTATTTTAAGTATTTTGTAAGGCTAAATAAGCTACGAGTTACAAATAGTTACAGTATATATGGTTTATATTCATTACATTATCTTTTTTACAATATGTTCTTATATTAAAAGCCAATAAAATAAGTCTGTGTTTTACCAATTGTAAGAAATCTATAGATTTCTTAGAACACAGTATACCTACTTATTAATTACTTGTAGATAAATATATTTTACACGTATTAATACTTCTTTTTCTTATATATTTTGTTATTAGAGCGCACATATTATAAATTTTAACGTATAATAAACACTCCGTAACTGTCTAAGGAGATGTGAGTATCATGATTCTTGCCTGTACATCAAATCTTAAACTTATAATATTCATATAGTTATCTAGAATAATCATTTAAAAATTGGTATTTTCATTATATTGTTATCGTTACCTTGCCAAATTTGTTAATTCGTCAAATATCCAGTTCAATACTAAATTAACTCTGTACTGATCTATTTAGATATAAAAGTAAACAGAATTGCATGCATTAACTATATATTATACAAATTTACAAAAGGTGAATAATTCATTATAATAAAAGTAGATTTGAAGTCGCTTTTTTCACAGAAGATTGTACGAAGAACTTTGTTTTCGAAAACCCTAAATTTATTTTCGTCCCATAACGTAAGCTACTACGTTTCGCTACCATAAATGACTACCAGCAAGATGATTGCCCTGTAAATCCTAAATTTTAATCGCGTAGACAGAAAGCGCGAGCTGAGTAATTTGCTAACCGAATAATTACATGTATTGCCGTAATTAATTTTTTTCTTAAGTTCGTCGTTTATTGTGTTTGTCTGATGTACTATAATTAACATTCTTAGTAATATGATGTGATAAAATTAAATTGGCCTCTAAGACCGGAATCTTCGAATGTGCCATGACAGTCAATATATTAAAATACGTGTATTATGTCTTTAAAGAAAATTTTTAATTCAACCATCAAAAACTTCATTTTAATGTACTCTCATAGAGAACATCGTTGTTTGTCACACATTATAGTTGCACCGTTTACACTAAATTCTCATTGAACCTTTCTCTACAGAGATAAATCCCCGTACAACATTGTCAGCCGTCTCTAAAAAGTTAAAAAATAGAAAAAAAAGAATTAAGAACTAAACTTCCGTAGTGGATGTAAAAAAAAAAGAAAGAGACAAAGAAAGGAAAGTAGAAAGGAAGGAAATTTTTGTATCTTCGTGAAAAATCTATAAACAGTAGGTTGGAATATAGGGTGACAGCTGAAATCCGTTTGGTCGAATTGCATCGTCATTTGACGCTAAGTGGTGGTATAATTAAAGTAGAAGGGTTGTAATAGAGTATTGTTTGGAAGGGTTAAAGAATAGTCGAAAAAAAGGAGATATGTAGGAAGGGGAGGGGGATTCTCTTCGACTTAGTTGCTTTGAAAAAAGTATCGCTTTATCGGTGATACCAAGACGATGTTCTTCTTGATGCTTTCGTTTCTTTTTCTTGGAAGATTGGAGACCACGAAAATCAAGGAGAGAAAGACGAAGTAAAAAATAAATGGGTAAAGGGAAACCGAAAGGGAAAGGAAAAGGAATAAAGAAAGATAGAGAGGAAGGAGGATCCTTCTTTTCGTGCTTCGGTGAATTTATTAGGAAGTAGGACTTCGTTACTGTCGTTATTATACTGTTCTTCTACGAGCCCCGGTAATTTTACTTCTGTGAAAGATATATTCGTTGCAGTAGAGCTTACATACCTATTTTTTTCCCACCTTCCCCTTCCCTTTATACTTATTTTTTTTTTATTCTTCTTCCACTTCGTAGTTTTTCTACTTTCTTTTTATTACTTATTTTTTTCCAAACTTTTTCTTTCGAAATAGAAATTTTTCATGCTTGGCGGTTTGTGTGGTGTGTTGTGTGCTCTTCATTGAAATAATTGGAAGCATTTTTGTTTTATCCAAAAACACGCGAAATAGAGTACTAAAATTTATCGGATCTATTGAAAAGTTTATATTTTATTCCTTTTTATGTATTTTCGAGATGAAAAGGAAATGATATGTAACACGTTTTGACATTGATTGTTATAATAATTTCATTAATAACCTAAATTTAAATTAAGGTTAATTTAAAATTAGGTTATGTCTTCAAAGATGACAAGTTGTTTAAAATTATTTTAAGATAAAAATGACATTTTAATACATCGTAGACGTAATTATTCAAATTTTTACTTTTATAGAACCAATTTATTATTCGAATATCAGAATTTAGGTTTAAATAAAAATGAACTTTGAAAACGTATCTTGCGTGAAAAGTAGGATAAGCGATCGTAAAAGTCTTTAGAAAGGACTTTCCCAAATTGATCGAGTTTTCTCAACGACGTAGTCGATTCTTGACTTCGAATTTTTTTTTTATTTCTTTTTCTTTTTTTTCTTTCGTTTCTTTTCTTTTCTTTTCTTTTCTATACCGATGGAATCTCTTGCGCTTGGCCATCATAAGCCGCAAGTAAAATTGGAGATCCCAAAGTTTTCGGCTGAAATCCGACGAGCACATAAGACTTTTTACGATCGTAATATAAAGAAAATCGTTGAGGCTTTTATAGTGAACTATCATTATCGATGAGAAAAACCGATCATTTTGTTTTTTATTCGCGTTTATAGGAAATGGTATTTTTTTTTTGTATTTATAATAAACAAAATTCGATTAAAAAATATGATGAATATTATTAAAGAAAGAATTTACAAGTAGTTATTTATTATTTTTTAATAAAATATTAATATTAGATATCTTTAAATAATGAAAACATTATTTTATCTTATATATTTAATTTTGAAATAGTTTCATCATCGATGTAACCAATTAACCATTGAAATGAAGCTTGTATTATGGTACATGTATGGAATATCTGTTTTTAAAAGCTTTTTTTAATTTTTTTTTTTAATTTAATAAATATTTGTACATCAGTAATTAAATTATTGTTAGTGAAAAATCAAAACTTTTAAACACTTTCAAATACAATAAAGTTTAATTTTCAATGACAGAATTTCAACAATAAAACCTGTATGTTAATATGCTTGTTTTTTTCTTAAAATTAAAATATTTTGTGCATTGCTTTTGATCATTTTTGTCAATTAATTTATTTCAAAACTTATTTTGCGTCGGTAACAATTATTCTGATAAATAATTAATATTACATTTGTTCTTTCATCGTGTAGATAAATTTATTTGTGTTATTTTAATATTAAATGCATGAACTAAAGGATAGAAAATTTCATAGAAGAGGGAACAAAGATAATCCACTTGGAGTTTTCTCCTGCATAGAATCTCGTGAGAAAGACAGGACAACGATTTATTCACGATGTTGACCTTTACAAATACGAGAGAAGAGAATATTGCCAGAGAAAGAGAAAGAAAAAGAAAGAAAGAGAGAGAGAGAGAGAGAGAGAGAGAGAGAAAGAAAGAAAAAAAACGTAGTGTCCTCTATGGTTTTTATTTTAAGCCGTTTTCACCGAGACTTTTCGCGAAGTATTTTTCCGTCGTAAACAAAAACGTGTCACCAACATACGCCAGAAAATCCTCAAACACAGCCTCCTACAACGCGAGAAAAATGTAAATTGCAGTGGTAGGATAGTCTAAAAAGTTCATTGGTAGAATAGATCCGTTGTAATACTACTTTTCTCTTTCTTCTCACATAAGATGGCCCCATTGTTCCATTTTAATCGGTATATTCAACGAGTTTTAAAGCAGAGAAGCATGTTAAGCTGTGTGTTCACACATTCGTTCGCTTGTACAACATTCTTCTCTGAAGAAACATAATTAGAAAAAGAATTACGTAAACAATTTTTCTTGTAATTATCGTAACATTATCGTCATTTAAAAATATTTTCAATATAAATAAAATTTGACATTTTATTACAATTTTTTTTCCATCATTTTATTAACTTTCCATGTATTGGTCGACTAGAGTAAAGTGAAATTTAAAATTTAGAAATTTAAATTTTCAAATTAAAAACACTTGAATAAAGTTTGTGTTATACTTAGCAATACTGTATTGTGTCCATAAACATCATAAATTTTGTCACAATTATTTTTTAATCAATATATGAATAAATATAAACCAAATATTTTGTAACTATTTGTTTCTCATAGATTATTTAGCCTAATAAAATACAAAAAAAAATTGGATAAATAAAATTTCGAAAATTACTTCCTTTCTCTTTGCTGTGATATAGTTTTACGGTATCGTCATTTAGAATACCAAAAAGTTCTAATAGATTAAGATCTTTGATTACATTTTTTAAGATAGAATTCATAATAATGTTTAAAATGTAGAAATCTATATAAAATCCGATGTATAGTTCGCTTACTAGACAAATTTTCTCTGTGTCTCTACTATACTTGGATAAAGTTCTTAAATCATTCTGATACTATATTTTTTTTTATATGTTGTTGAACTTTGTACGACGCACTACGTTCGGAAGGACAAACTAGTCTTTATTCTCATCATAATTTAAATTGCCAGTTAAAATTGACAGTTGATAAAATTTAAACAGTTTTATTTAAGAAATATCTTCTGTCATTCCACAGTAAAATTAAAAACTATTTTTTGTGAGTAAACATTTGTCGTAAGGATATAAAAAAGTGGGTTACAATTATATTTAGAAAAACTAGAAATTTTGTTTCAAAAAATAATAAACTTACTAACACTAAGTTAACGGATAGTTTCGTATACTTATTTCTACTAACACCCATTAATTTGAAAGCAAAAGGAAAATATGTATTTCTTAATATGCATTTTAAAAAATTTAGAAATTGAAGAGAATTGGTTTTAGCTATACATTTTCATATCATTTACTAATGAAAGTAAGCAAAAGTTTCTGGAAATCATATTAATTGATTAAGTATTCCTAGTGTTATTAAAGTAAAAATGTTGTCATGTATTTAATTAGAAACCTAGATATAGTTAAATAAAGTTTTTATTTCATAATTCTAATGTAGGTTATTAAACATAAAATATTTATAAAAAAAAAAAGTAAAGAAACATATTGCGTGCAGATCACAGTAGTAGTAATACCTTAAGTAAATTTACTTAATATAAAGTATTCTTTCCTGAAACTCAGACACAGCTAATAGTTATTCTGTAAATTTGTGATATCTTTATCATTGGTTAGCCCACTCAAGTAATTTCTTTTGTTGCAACTATTAACTTTAGATGCTGTAAAAAAGAGTACAATTGTGAACCGTATTTATTCGTTTCATGGAGTTTTGAATTAAAACGATTTTAAAATTAATTTTTTATTTCATTGCTCAATTGTTTTTCAGTATATTTCTAAAATAAGTTACATTATTGTATTTATTGGAAATATAATAGCAAATATTGTCTATTTTTCGTTTGACGTGTCCAGTTTAATATCTATTTAAATAAAGTTTTTTATTAAAAAACTAGTTTAAATTTCAAAAATAAATGTCATTAATACGCAAGTAAATACGTAAAAAATATAATAAAAAAAAACCATGTCTTGGATATTTATTAGGAAAACCTAGAGATGAAACAATCAAGCGTCGAGAAAAATGGACTAATACACAGTATCACGAGTAAGATAATTGTGGAAGTAGTTTATTATAATATTGCTTGCATATATATAAAAGGCTCTTTTATGATCTTAAGATGAGCAAAGTTGAGATAAACTTTTACTCTCTTAATTCTACCCATTAAGATAGAATGTCGAAAGCGATAGCTATATATGTATATAAGAATGGGTCAAAAAAATCAATTTTTTTTTTTTCACAAGTGTTACGGAAAAATGGAAAAAAAAACGGAAAATTGCTAGACACTTTAAAAAATTTTTACCAAATATGAGCTCTTAATTTTAATAGGAAGATCCTCCGCATCGCAGTTTTCAATTTTTTTCTCAGTCCAATAGAATAAAATTTATACCTCACTATTAATTGATTGTACAGAAAAATGTTCTGTAAGAATTTGGTAGGAAATTTAATGCTTAATAATTGAGGCTTATATATATAAATGTAGATTTCGTTTATTTCTAACTGCTAATCTCGAAAAGTACTTTATCGATTATTTTGAAATTTTGACACAACGTTGCATTCGCATACAGGCATGTTTTTATTACATTCATTTAGTTATAGAATAATTAATTATTTAAAAAAAAAAACTACAGGAAAGTCTAGAGCTATCTGTTGGATATAGAGTTCGGTGAGTGTGCGAAACAGTTGAAAATAACTTAACCTTTATCTATATCACGTCATATTTTGACTCAATCCGATTTTTTAATATTTATGTTCAATTTTTTTTTTTATTTAATTGAATATTTCTAATATGTAATTTTATGTTACATTGTTTTGAAAATGAGTTTAATTATTTTATGTCGTCTAAAAAGATGAGGGGGCAAGTTAGGTTATCTTTTACAGAAAAAATGCCATTTATACTTCTTTTCGTCTAGGGAAAAATTGAGGTTCCCACACCAGAAGGGCGGAAATCAAGTTCGTCTCGGAGGAGGGAGGTGTAACATTTTAGAAAGTTATGTTTTCTCTTTTTTTCTTTTTTATATAATCAGACTGAGCCACAGCAACGCGTGGCGGTGTATAGTTAGTAAGTTATAAAATAAATAAACTTCTTAAAAATTATTTCAAAAATATTGATTTATTAGTGAGTTACAAAACAATAACAATAATTTAGATTTTTATTAATTTTTTTCTTTATCATATAAGTTTTAAAATTGTATCTTATAGTAAATGGAATTTCGTGAATCCAAAGAAAATAGTAATCGATTAATAAAAAGTCTTGACACTTGACATTCATCGCTAAGGAATGCGAAACTATAAGCATTCAGGGCTTATCATTGAACATAAATATCCGTTGAGCGCCTGAGGCTCACTCGAGTTTCCAAGAATAAAGTGTGGTTCCATCGTGTGACACTATCCTTTGAATTTTTCAACGTGCCAGATTTAAACAACCTATAATCACTTTTTTATTGGAAGATATTTATCAATCAATTTATTTACATCTTATGTTTATATTTATTTATTTATTTATATTATACTAAATTTATGCAAATAAAATCATTTTATTTTAAAATGAATGCAAATAGCGATCAATTTGTTACTGGCCTAAATAACAAATAAGAAATCCAATGTTTTAAATGATAACTGTAAGTGGAAGTGACTCGTAAAGTCGAATAAGGAAAAAAAAGTGATAAGCTCAAAAAAACAAAATTTTAATTACAAATTTCAAACTAGTTTTATTCTATGATTTGTCATGGAATGCCAAGGTGATATGTTAAATGGTGAGCAAACATTTATGAAAGATTCTACATGATAAAACGACCGTTATTCTTATTTCCTTTGTATATAAGTTCCGTTTCTTTTCTTCTTTTTTTTTTTTAATTTTTTTTTAGCGAGGCAGCCTTAAATAAATCGTCGAAAAGTAAACATCGATTATCAACCACGTTTTTACCTTTCATTTTCTATTTCTTGATACGTGAGAGTATTTAAATTATTTCGAGCTAACGTTTAATTAAAATTCCTGTTAATTGGATACAAATTCGAAATATACCATTCAGTCAAATAGAATTAACTCAATTTTATATATAATCTGTTTCGTCAATTTTCAAACATTAAAAGCGAAATAACGCGTGAAAAATATTATTACTTTCCATTTTATTTTCTTCCTCTTTCTCTCTTCCTGTTTGTCATATGTGAATTATTTCCTTATAAATAAATCAATTTATTCTTAACTAATTTATTATACTAATTATAAAAAGTCAATATAACAAATAATATTTTTCAATAATTCTAGTTAAAGCTTTATAATTCGTTAAATAAATTTATTTATTGAAACATTCAATTGTACAGTCAATTATAATGAAAAATTAATTAATTTTAAAAACATACTCTGTAATAACCATCAAAAGGTAGTAGTAAGCATCGATCTATATTCGTTCGATTATGTCAGTTCATACTAGGAGAGAGTCAACATTTAATACGTAAACTTTCGTGATTTAGATTAGCATCACACATGTTACATGTGTACGTTACACGTATATGCATCCATATATACATAAATATATATGTATACATATATATACGTACATATGTATGTACATTTCCCGAATCCTGCGTGAGTCGTGCTCTGGACAACAAACATCCTCGTTAATAAATCGGTGTATTTTATATGCGGAACTATGTTATTGTGACAGCTGTCGAGTGCAGACACGCGTTAAACGTACGCGTGGTCGCGTGCTGCGGATTCTCTTGATACTCTTTTGCAAACTCACCAATTTCAAAGTTCTTTTTAACGTTAAAAACGAAATATCTAACAGTGGGAATACCAAGAGATACAAAATATTTATAATTTTAATACTAATAATAATAAAAATAATAATAAAAATAAATAAATATAAAAAAGAATTTTATTTTTTTATTTTTTTTTTTTTTTTTT
>NW_015148981.1:905445-916762 GCF_001465965.1 Polistes dominula | reverse complement strand
TTTGATAGAGTAGTTTTTAAACGAATAGTAAATGTCAAATAAATGGAATGATCGAGTACCGCCTCGAGAAACGTTTTATCGAGAATTTTTGAAAATAGGCGTATTAAAATTTTGGAAACGATTTGTAAAAGAACAAAACAGAAAGAAAAGAAATGTTTTATATAAATTCGACATGGTGGTACATGAATCCAATCGATGTTATTTAGATCGTCTTCTATTACATATTTACAGTATGCATGAAAATAGACAAGTAAATTATTGAACGTTTTATCCGATCTCTGATAAGGGCCGGAAATCTTCCATGATAAGAATAATTTGAATTTTTTTTTCGAAATAACGCTGGCTATGAAAGAAAACTAAACGAGATTGAACGAATATGGAAAAGATGCTAGACGTTGTTTGGTTTAAGAAAAAGTAGGATAAAGAATAATATAAATATGAAAAAAATCAAATATCTTACCAACTTTTCGATACGTATTTACGAAGAAAATAAAAAAAAAAAAAACCAAAGAAGCACACGGGATATTTTATAGAAGTAATTTTATGAATATTGGATAGTAAGAAGAAACTTTGTAGGATCTTTCAAGTCTATACCAGCAACCATCCTATAACATGAAAATTCGTAGTGTTATACCTGAAAGTATTTTATACGAAAAACGAAGCATTACTTTATGAAATCAAAAAATAATGCATATGTGTTGGTGTTACTTTGTAAAATTTGTTCATTTGTGAAATTACTTATTGAACCTTTAACATAACTATACTGATTTATTAAAATACGAATAAAAGCATTATATATATATATATATTAGTATAAAATATAATAATATAATAATAATTAATTGTATAATAATATTTTATTATTAATATAAAAATTATGTGAAAATATTAATTATAATTAATATTTAACTTATAACTAATATATAATTAATACTAATTACATAATATTATTAATATATTGTTATATTATATTTATAATTATTATATTATAAAATATAATTGTATATATATATATATATATATACTATATACTTAATATTAAATATTAAATATATATAATTCTACTTATTTCAACTAAAATATATGTGAGTTTGGTAATTAAGGAATGAGATTGAAATTTGATCCCAAATATAAGAAAAATATTCATCATCCAGTACCGATTTTCAATAATAATTTTCTCTTAGTCATGCTGTTCTATTCACTTTGGACATATTCATACTATAATTACTTGCCTCATGTGAATTCATACGAGTATATATACATATTATTTCCTAAAACTACTAATTTTAGTCTATAATAAAATTTGATTTATATGTTTTCCTAAAAATACTTATGTTAGTTATTTCATGCAAGGTTTCCACGATTTAACTGAAGTATACTATTTTTTTTATTCAATGCTGACGTATGTAGATGATTGTTTTCTAAAATAAAATATAATAAAATAAAACTTCGCAATTACCTGATTCTAATGAAAGTCATGCATATATTTTTAAAATGAGAAATAATATGTTCTTTTTCTTACATATTCTTACATCTTGAATAGAAACCTTCTTTAAAACACTATAAACTTTGGTCTTTTGTACGAACCACTATCAAGATATTAAATTGCAAAGTTAATGTATATTACGTTATGTGTACCATCAGATCGGTCTTTGTAAATATTTAGTGTCATATCAAGTTTGAAACCTTATATCTCGATAGTGGTTTATGAGGAAAGACAAATTAGTAGTCTTTTAGTTATAAGAATATGTAATAAAGAAAATAAGGTTTTATATAAAACTTTTTATTCATTATCTTCACTAAATTCATGTAAATTATAAAAAATAATATTTATTATAACCGTTATCATGATAAATGAGATTTCAAACGCATTTTATTCATTTATTTCTAATAAATTAAAATTAAATAATTATCTACTTATAAGTATATATTGCGGGGTTCCAACAGAGAAATATAATTTAACTGATGATGAATGATATGATATGTAATGTGTGTGATAGTTTATTTCATTAATTATGTGATGTTGAACGGTATTTACAAAAGGTTTACAAAAAAGTGGCGTTGTTACAAAAATACAGAATACAAAAGAGTTATGAATGTAAAACCGACTGACTGACTAATAAACTGATAAACTGACCGATAAAATACGCAGACGAATATAACAGACTGAAAGTATAATTATTGAACTGAGAACTAAGGACTAAGGAACCGATACAGACAAACAGATTAAAAGACTGATAGACTAAGGACTTGAAGACTAAAGACTCTCACGTATTTATAACATAAATGAGTAACACCCCTTTGGAGAGGGAAGGAGATTTTGAATACTGTCGACCAATAGCAGAAGGATCCTTCTCTCATAGTCAACCGATGGGTACAGCTCTTGTTTTTGATAAAGGTCGTAATGAAATCATGCATAACAGAACTTCGTTTGTTTAAACAACGGAATATCGTTTCCTCCCAATCTCCGAGTGGAGTTTCCTTTCACTAAGGATCGATAGCGAATTTAAACAAGAAATAAAATAAAGAAAGAACTACGTATTAATTTTATCGTCTACAATATATA
Source organism: Polistes dominula (assembly GCF_001465965.1). Next base: position 914,196 of record NW_015148981.1, on the reverse strand, counting down.
TTAGGAGTACAAATAAGTTACCGCCGTTTTGAGAGTGATGGCATGGCAGGAGACTTATGTTAGGATTCGCAGATGATAACCGGCTTGAAAATTAGGTTGCTTATTCAAGAGCAACATAACCCTATAATATTATTAACTTCGTATTAGCATCATATATTTTTTTTATCCAAAAATCTCTAAATTTGATCCAAATAAGCGTCATTGGCGGGAACTTTTAATTTACTTCTTTAATTTAAAAAGAACTGCAGCTGAGGCGCATCGATTGCTCGTAGAAGCATATAATAAGGCTGCCTTGAGTGATAGAACATGTCGTGAATGGTTTTAACAGTTTAAAAACGGTTATTTTGACGTAAAAAAACAAAGATCGCAGTGGAAGGCAAAAAATTTAAGAGGATGCAGAATTGGAGGAATTATTGGAGGAAGATTCGTCTCAAACACAAAAGGAACTTGCACTTACTTTAGAAGTCACTCAGCAAGCAGTCTCGCATCGTTTAAAATCGTTAGGAATGATTCATAAACAAGGTAATTGGGTTCCATACGAAATAAAGCCAAGAGATGTTGAACGCCAATTATGCATGAGTGAAATGCTGCTAGCTAGGCACAACAAAAAAAAGGTTTTTTACATCGAATCGTCACTTGTGATGAAAAGTAAATACATTATGATAATCCAAAAAGAAGAAAATCATTGGGACTACCTGGCAACGCGTCAACATCTACAGCAAAACCGAATATTTATGGAAAAAAACTCATGCTGTATATTTGGTGGGATCAGCTGGGTGTGGTGTATTACGAGTTGCTTAATCCAAGCGAAACAATCACTGGAACTCTCTGCCAAACACAATTGATGAGATTGAGCCGAGCTTTGAAGGAAAAACGCCTTCAATACTACTCCAGACACGACAAAATTATTCTTCTACATGATAATGCTCGTTCGCATGTAGCGGTTTCGGTGAAAAACTATTTAAAAACACTTGATTGGGAAAGTACTACCCCACCCGCCGTATTCACCAGACATTGCACCGTCCGACTATCATCTGTTCTGATCAATGGCACATGCTCTGTCGGAGCAGCGGTTTACATCATATGAAGATACCAAAAATTGAGTTGATTCGTGGATAGCCTCAAAAGATAAGAAATTCTTCAGACATAGAATCCGAACGCTGCCTGAAAGATGGGAAAAAGTAGTTGCTAGTGATGGACAATACTTCGATTAAATTTGAACTACCGTTCTTTCACAATAAATATTTTTTTTTTGACAAAAAACGACGGAAACTTATTTGTAATCCTAATATATTAAATTATTAACAACGAAAATAAAATAAAATAGAAAAATAATTAAATTCATTCATTTTTATGTTGACGTCTTAAAATTCAAAAATTGTGTCAACAAAAAATTCTATTTTTTTATGTTTGATAAATTATTATTTGTAGAGTTATATTTTATATAATATTGAAATAACAAACACTATCTGACGATTCATTTTTGACAATATCGTGAAAATTAGATTGAATTTATTTAATTTAAAATAATATTATATGAAATTACTGTTAATCTCTTTTTTTTTTTGTAAATTTTAACTATGACCACTTTCATAATTATTAACAAAAATGTTGATTTTTTACCTTAAAAAAGCAAATAAAGTATATTATCTAATAGACAGCATGATAAATGATGTTTGTAGAAGAAAATTGTGATATTTCCTCGTATAAACTTAGTTAACTGTAAATGGAAAGACGTAAAACCAAACTAAAAACGAGTATGTCAATCTAAACGATTCGACTGTTATTTTGTTTCCCTTATTCTCGGTTTTAATCCGGTCTGGCTGGCTGGCCGAGCTTTTAAACTTTCGAAACCGCGGAAATTGTTCGCGTCGCAGTTCAATCGGTTCCGCGGGTGTACGCAGTAGTTGCATCCGTCCATTCGAAAGTGCGTTTTACCGATCTGAAGGGTCATTCGTCTATACATAAAGCTAGTCTTTTTTTTTTTTGTTTTTTTTATGCTTTTTTTTTTTTATTCGAAACCGGTGTTAGGAATTGCCTTGTTCGAGTCGAACGGCAATTTTGTTAAGTGAGTGGCCTATCGTGCTTGTTGAACGAAACGGAATAAAAAGTGAGATGAAGTTAATTTTGTGTTTCGACGTTTTTTTGATGTGATGCACCAACAACTAATACATAAGGATAATATTTCTATTATATTTATTTCTACTCAATGTTGTGTTATTATTGTATTGCTATTGTTAACATTATTTATGACAAATAATTCTCGTTGTTGAAAAAAAATTTTAATATTCGACAATAAGTATGAACGAATTTTTTTTTTAAACTGCGTTAAGATTTGTAATTAATTGATATTAAAAATGTAATCTAACATTATTATTTTTAAAGGTCAACTAAGGTAAAAACTTTGCGAACAAGCCGGCCACAATACAGCTCTTTCGTGTCATGTTCACGTCATGGTCGCGTCAGAGTTGTGTCAGGGCTGCGTCATCCTTTAGTTGTTCCGACAACTGACGGAACAGATATTTTGTGAATACTTTTTCTTGGTCATTGTCAGGTTTTGTATTTGATGTTGCACATCATTAGATTCGTCTTGTCAGCTGCTATCCGAAAATAAGTATTAAAATATAACATTGTATTTCAAAAAATAAAGTTGACTAATAAATCTCGAAAATGACTAAACCTAGCAAAAAAAAAAAAATACTAATGTTATATTGTAGTCTTGAATTTTTTATGCAACTTTTTCTTCATCTACATTTTTGCTACTATCATACTTTCAGAGCTATTTAAGTGGCAAGAGCTGGTGAATCACCCTGTATAAAGTACTCGAATAATAAAATGAAAAAAAAAAAGATATTCGATATAACTACGATTGAATTACGTGTTACACGTCCAGGATTGAGTAATAAAAATACGTAAGAGGATAAAATGTTCTCATTAATTCACTACGCTTCGAATTTGATAATGATGATGATGATGATAAAAGTACTGATAATAAGAATTCTTATTCGTAGACGAAGAATTTTGAGGATAAAATTGATGAGGCAAGAAAAACTTTTGACGTCGACCATCTTGAGTTACTATCATTGAAGTATTATATATAACCTAAGTGTATTATATACGTACATATAAGTACGACTATAAAGAAAAATTGTAACAGTTTCTCGTCATCTGCTTTAATAGACGGTTCTTTTGTCGAAAAAATTGAACGGATAGATGGATGGAAAGATGGTCAGGGATGGACGGATTGATGAAACGTATTTCCAAGTACTGATACTTAATCAAACTTATTATATCGAGTCAGACAAGAGTTTTCGGACTTCTTCGATCATATTGAAGCCGAATAAATCCGTCGAACTTTCAAAGTATTCTATTCATATATATATATATATGGTTTTCTTTTTCGACTGAGTGGAGACAATTACTTTTTCTTTCAAAACAGTTTAATAACTTTATTCTTACTTTTATTACTGGAATTGACACCAATAATGCATGCAGCATAACGAGCTAAACACTATGAGAAGCCCAGATTGTCGTCAAGGTGCGACGTTGGGATGTTGTCCACAGCTTCGGTTTCATAACTTCACCCATGGTCAAAGTCAAGAAAGTGATAACCCTTGGACTCGATCCTATGATGGTTAGTAGTCGTGATGGCATAGTGCATCGCTACCATCTGGGCTATTCACGACTATATAATATAATAAATAATTTTATTATTATATATTTGATAATTTTAATTATTAATTAAATTAATTTTTGATTGCACGTTTTATCAACTATATTCAAATAATTCATAATTAATGTAAATAAAAAATATATATTATATACATTTGTAACAAAATAATTTTTTAACAGATGTGTGCCAATAATTATGAAAGTTGTTTAACTTCAGTCAAAATTTAAAAACAAAAAGAAAATTAGTTTATCATCTATTTCACACTAAATTATTTTAAACTAAATAAATTCAGTATAATTTTCACGATATTGTCAAAAATGAATCGTCAAATAGTATTTGTTATTACAATATTATTCATTTTTAGTGCATTAATAATGCTAATACATATTAGAATATATATTAGAAATATATATAATAATAGAATTCTAATAATTCTAATATAGTTCTAATAAACATTAAAACTCATTTAGTTTTCATAATAAAACAAAATATTATTTAATTTAATAAATAATAATATATATTAATATATATTTATTAAAGATTATAAATAAATTAATTTTTTATAATAAAATATTATTTTAATTTAATAAAATATTTTAAAACAAGGGATATATGACTTGGACCAATTTCATAGTTATGGGCAAAAATCAACTTTTATATTTATCACAGCAAGAACGAGAAAAAGAATTTTTTCTTAATTTATTTATTAAACTTAAAAATCAGTTTAAACATTTACTAAAGAAAATACCGAGTTACGGAAAATTTCACAAACTTAGAAATTAATTATATATATATATATATTATTATTATTCTTTAAACTTATTAAATAGCAATTTTTATTTTATTATTTAATTCAAGCTTGAATATTTTGTTGCCTTTCCTTGTTTTCTAGATAAATTAAGAACTGTAAATTATTCATTTTCTTTCATAAATTTTGTAGGGGGTTCATCCCTTTTTCAAACCTCATCAAGGATATCATTAATTAACTACCCTATACAACTATTCCGTCCGTATTTTTCTTATTTTTGATATTACCTCTTCTACGGATTTCATTTCGACGAAATCTTCTCGTTTTATTTTATGTAAAAAGAAATTATTTTTTTGTCGACAATTTTTTTCATAAAATTATAATTTTTTTGAGCAGTGTAAACAATTTTCACATGTTTTAAATCTCTGTGGTTTGAAAAAAATGAATCACCCGATAGCAGAAATTTATAACCAAAAAAATTTAAGTTGATATCATAAGACTAAAAAATTCTTAATTAATATTTTTTAAATTATATTAAAAATATAATATTATTTATATTATTTATTATATTATTATATAAAATCAATTTATTCTTATTTTGAGATATTTAAACATTTTTGTTTAGATTGATTTAAAAATGTTGATAAATATTAATGAATTTAGATAACATTTTTATATGATAGTTAAATTAATTAATCTTTGATATTAAGCATTTTGTAAATTTTATTATTAATTAAAAAGTTATTTGGATATTGATTAATTTTCTAAAATAATATATTTATATTTTTCTATTTTTTCAAATCAGTTTTATTTTAAATTTATACTTCGTATTTGATAAATTTCGTTTACATTTTTTAATTGGTTATTATTATATTATATAAATAGTTATTTTTAATAAAAAAAAAAAATACTGGAGCACACACACAAATTGATGATGTAATTATTTGGAAATTGTTTATTCCAATTCGATCAGTGTTGGAAACACACGTTGTTGAACAGAGCTATGAAGTACACGCATGAATAGTTTATTAATTAAAATAATTTTTTATTGCACATTCTATCGAATATATTCAAATAATTTATAATCAATGTAAATAAAATTTCGTGTACTAAAAATAATTATTGATTGAAGTAAATGAAACTTTTATCTGTATTCTTTTTTTTTTTAAGTTTTACTTACTATCTGTACAATGAAATAACCAACTTAAATTTTATTATTCGACAGCAATTAAGAAAATAATAAAAAAAAAAAAACCGGTGAAAACAACGTTGAAAGATTTAAAAAAATGATTCGATTAAAAGATATTAATCGACTTAAACTAGAGATTTAAACAAACGTTATTCGGTGATAATGCTTGTATGAATTTATAAATCATTCTGTAGTTACCTTTTTGTTTTTTTTAATTTGATGAGAGAAAATAGGAAAAGAAAGATAAAATTCTATCTGGCTAACTAATCTCACTTTTGAACTCGTAATAATAATAATAATAATAATGCTCGAACATAACCTGGTACTGGTTTACGACAAATTCTTTTATTTTATTTTATTTTATTTTTTTTTTTTTTTTACGCCTTTTTCGGACTACAATAAAACAGTTCACGTGTCCCGTTGTAGAAAAAATAATTGCTGTGTCGATGAATTAATCATTTTATATATATGTATATAATTATTAATCAATTTACCTCGGTAAAAAGTAGAACCATTTTTAAGTGTAATATGATCACACCACGTGTGTGCACGGAAAATTAAAAAGTCAAATTTTAAATAATTTCATAATTTATTTAAATCTAACAGTTCTATTCTATTTATTCCTCACATATATCAATATTAACGATAAAGTGACGTAACTTTTATAAAAATATTTGAATTTGAATTAAATTGAATATAATTATCTTCATTTTAAAATAATACGAAATTAATCAGACAACAAAATATTTATTATTATTATTATTATTGTTATTAATATTTGACAGGAGAAAATTTGATTGATTTAACACGCATGAAAACAATTGACGTTTATTACTTTGATTAGAAACAATATGCTTTAGAAATTTACAATTTAATCGAGAGAGTAGTAATGAATTCGTTCAACAGCCATACCCCCCTCCACCCTTCACCCCCGTGTACTTCACTTTTCGATATAAAATATCTGTATTTTAAACGAACGAGATAGATTATAGAATTAAAGTGAGAAAAAAAATATAGTAAAAAAAAAAATAGTCCTCATCTCGATTTTGTACGTAGTGCTTTTTCGTTTAAATTGTTAGTCAAGATATCTCGCAATTTATAGTTTTTTTTTTTTACTGTTTTTCTTTTTAACAAAAATAAATTTAACGAAAAATGAATAACACAGAGAATTGCCTAAAGCCATCATCATCATCATCATTTGAATAGAACAAGGTAACATTTTATCAAGCTTGGGCAAGCTTTGTTAGTTAGAAGGACTATGGTGTATGTTGTAGATTAGAAGTACGACAATTTACTTTCCTCGAATTTCTTTTTCTCTCTCTCTCTCTCTCTCTCTCTCTACCTTTTCATTCCCATCCTCTTTTCCACCATCACCATCACTACAAGTACACCACTACCATACAACCACTACCACTACCTACTTGTATCCTAGCCGTATCTTTAGCTACTTGATGTAGAGCCTTTTGAAAAAACTCAATTAAGAGGACAAACGCTAAAGGTCGCCCCAAGGGTAGTAAAGAATAGTGAAAAATGTGAGCTAGGCGACGTACAAGGAAACATCTAACTAATGTTCCCAAAGCTCACAGGCTTTGTCTCCAAACGAATTTTGTCTACCTTTTCTTGTATTTCAACTAAATTCACTTTATTTATCAACATCTTTTCAACCATCGCAACCATTATCCCTACTAATTTTATTGCTACTAAAGAAATGATTGGTATTATAAATTCTTACTTAATTAGTCTGTAATTTGGTTGTCTTGTAATAAGTTGTATTTTTATAAGAAATGGTGTACTTTCCTTTTCTTTTTTTTTTTTTTTTGTACAATCAAAAATATTAAAATAATATTATATAATAATATAATATATTATAACAATATAATATATTTTATATTTGATTTTATTATTTAATAATGTTTTATAATATTATATATTTAATTATATTAAATATATTGTATAGTGAGTAACGGGTGCGGGATAGATAAAAGAAGAGAATTCGATAAAAACTATGTATAATTCAAAAGTTTTTTGTCAGTTGCGATTTTTCTTTTTTTTTTTTATTGTTTTTTATTTATTTATTTTTTTTTTTTCATTTTTTTTTACGACCTTGATTTTATTTTACAAGGAATATTAATGGATCGTGTCTTCGGTTTTGATAACATTTTTTATAGGTTGTTGTATAATATCATAATTGATCAAATATGAAAGATGCACCACGTGTATTGGATAAATTCAAAAAAAATTAGACGGAAAGAAACGTTTGTTTTTTCATCAAATGGTCGTATGTATCGTCCGCTGACCGAATTAGATAAAAGATAAACAAAGTGTATAGGATAGGTTTCTTGTTCTGTGTGTTGTAGTTTTTCCGTTTAAAAACAGAAATCCGGCATTACCCCTTTCATTAGGTTTTATGAAATCATTAATATTTAATAATGGTGAAAAAGAGAGAATCGTCTATGTCGCAATTTAAGGGGACACGTCAACAAAAAAATCGATTTTTTTTCGATTTTCTGAAAGAATATTATTTCAAAAATATTTACGAAACTGTAGTAGTTTAAACGGAGCGCGCCGTAGCGCTCCAAGTAAGTTACCAAAACTTTAAACGTTAATTTCTCCAATTCGCTTTTTTAAAACGGTTGCTTTCGCTGCGTCCAGATCATTTATCCGATCCTTACCAAATTTTGTACAGTAATACTAGATACACGTATCTAGGGAATGAACGAAAGGATTGTTCGAAAAAATGCCAATTTTTTTTCGAAAATTTGGCGATTTTTCTGCAAAAATATCAATTGTTTCGTAAAAAGTCGACTATTTTCAAGAAAATTAAAAAATCAAAATTTCCTTTCGTTCATTCCCTGCGCCAACATCTTTACTAAAGGATAACACTCGGTTTTTTTGTTTCTGATGAACCAATTGTTGCCAGTGAGGGCAACCGAATATCACCTTTTTTTTTTTGGACTCTTAGAAAAGTGGCCGCAGACATCACAATTTACAATATTTTTACACACAAAAAATTGTGAATATAGTTCAGATATATAACTTACATATACCAAAAATTTGTATTGATATTAATAAAACTGACTGCAAAAAAAATTCACAAAAAAACCGCTTTTTTTTACACTCGAAGGTGACGTGTCCCCTTAA
>NW_015148981.1:875165-888309 GCF_001465965.1 Polistes dominula | reverse complement strand
TATATGTTATTGAACTTTGTACGACGCACTACGTTCGGAAGGACGAACTAGTCTTTATTCTAATCCAAATTTAAATTGCCAGTTAAAATTGACAGTTGATAATATTAAAACAGTTTAATTTAAGAAATATCTTCTGTCATTTCACAGTAAAATTAAAAACTATTTTTTGTGAGTAAACATTTGTCGTAAGGATATAAAAAAGTGAGTTACAATTATATTTAGAAAAACTAGAAATTTTGTTTCAAAAAATAATAAACTTACTAACACTCAGTTAACGGATAGTTTCGTATACTTATTTCTACTAACACCCACTATTTTGAAAGAAAAAGGAAAATGTGTATTTCTTAAAATGCATTTAAAAAAATTTAGAAATTGATGAGAATTGGTTTTAGCTATACATTTTCATATCATTTACTAATGAAAGTAAGCAAAAGTTTCTGGAAATCATATTAATAGATTAAGTATTTCTAGTGTTATTAAAATGAAAACATTGTCATGTATATTATTAGAAACCTAGATATAGTTAAATAAGGTTTTTATTTTATAATTTTTATTTGGGATATTAAACATAAAATATTTATAAAAAAATATTATGGGTACATATCACACGTGCTTGTAGTGAAACCTTCAAAAAAATCAGTTTTGAGGGGATAAGACGAATGCACAATATCAAGAGTAAGATAATTGTAGGATTTATTTACTATAATATTATTACCATATATTTTGGAGAACACCTGTATGATCAGTGGGTTGAATAGCTGATAAAAACTACACTTTTCCAAATTCAAGCAATAAAAATTGAATGATAAATGCAAAAGTCATTGATAAAAACAAATATATTGATATATATAGAATTAGTGTAGAGGTGCAAGGTTAACGTACACCTAGTTTAATCGTACTGATAAAATATAATAATAAAAATATGAATAATAAACAAAGCATCGGTATCGTTCAAGAACACTTCCAGACCCTCACAGACTTACACAACTTATACATCTTACAAAAACAGACAACACACCTTCTTTCTTTATTTTGACCGTCGATTCGTTTGTATCTTATGCTTTTGTCGCCTACCAATATTCTTATCTACGTTTATTCTTGTACCCTTTTATCGCTCTTCCTACAAACAGGTTTAATATTAAAATTATATGAGTGCACGCTTTGTAGTATGTAGTCGCACACAAAAACACACATATACATATGTACACAAAGCTTAGTAGCCAGGAGTGGGGACTACTAAGCAAAGACCGCGAAGGGGAAATACTGTATAACTATACTCTGTCTCATTCTCTCGCAGGCTCAATCCTATATGTATATCTCTTTTTTTTATCTTCTTGTATAAATGCCGTGTCTTCTTCCTCTACAGCGTCCGTTTTTCCCCCTACTACATCACCGCGTTTCATTTTTTCAAATCACGCCCATTCTATAGAAGTTTTTACTTCAAAAATATTTATTTTTAATAAGTTTTCGGAGCGTAACCCATCTTCTTGCATTGGCTCCGGATCTTGGACAACTCATCTTTTTCTAGGAACATATTTACCGTGTTATAGGAGGGTTACCTGTATTCGGCTACACTTATTTTGAGGTCGTGTACACTTCTTCTCGACTAGAGAAAGTAAGTGTTTTTGTGTCCCATTTATTTTCATTACGGATCGAAGTACTACTACATCTCGTGCCAACATCCACACCAGGTTTTGCAATAAAAATGTATCTAGCGGTGTATTTGAATATCTGCTAATTTTTTGTTCTTTGACTATTATAATATTCGGTTACCTTTTCTATTTGTATAATTGTCTTCTTGAAATAAAGTATTTGCTTATCTCAGGCTTTTCTCTCAATTCCGAGAGAATTTTAAAATGTCTAGGCAAGTTGTATGGTTAAGGTGTAAATAAGTATACATTGATATACTTATCCAATTCTTATCTCATTCATTTCTACTATAAAAATTATTGCATGCGTATTGGCTATTACACACGATTTAATAATAAATAATTGTTTTCCTATTATTTTCTCTAAACATATGTATTGCAAATTAATTTAATGTAAAATAATATAAAATATAAAAATAGTTATAATATTATTAGATTATTTAACAAAATCATTTTTGCTTTATCAATGTGGGCGTTTATATCATTTTCCTAAGCTGTTTCGTTACTTAATTGTTTTATTTGATAAGACATGGGATCATAAGTGACATGATGGTAAATAACTGTAAAGAAAAATCCCGCCAAATTTTCTTAGTCAATATATAATGCTATTTTTACATTTACAGGTGTATTCGACTAAGAAGAAAAACAATTTATAAAAAAAATAAGAACGGAAACCATACAGTATTTGAAATATTACTTATTAACGATCCTTTATTATTATACTCTGTTACGAAAGATTCATTGTCACACATTTTTTCAGACAATATGTTTTCTCAACATAAATAGAGTTATAAATATGATATTTTTTTGATCGAGTGCCGGTCATATAAAATTCTTTGTAAGTACAAATATTTAAAAAAAATTTACTTTCGATTAAAGAGGTCTTTCTCTTGATAAATGTGATATCAGGATAAATTCTTAATAATAAAAATAAGAATAAGAAAAAATAATCTTGAAACAATAATGTCAATTTTAAAAAGGGACGAGTTGAGTATTATTTTTAAATATTTAAATGGAGTGGATTTGCACAATGCATCTCAAGTTTGTAGGTACAGTAATAAAAAACATTTATATTATTCATGTATTTTAAAAAATAATCTTCTAATAATTAATAGTACATAAAATATATTATATGCGATGACTATTGATACGATAGATGCATTTATAAGTTAATAATAATTAGTAATAAAAATTTTGTATACACATTAAAATTTATTTTTCTTTATTATAGTTTTTGGTTAGAAATTGCCATAGAAGAGAACAATAGAAGGAAACCTACGTGGATAATGAAATCAAAATCAGTAGAATGTCTTCAAGATTGGAAAACTTTTAAAACACAATTTATAGACCATTGCCGAACTAGGCCTTCTTTACATTTATTGTTTTACACTTGTTCAACTAAGGAGGAACTTCTTCCAGAGGGTAAATTTGATTAATATATATATATATATATTAGGGTGGGTCAAAAAAATGACTTTTTTTTTTTCAAGTGCCACGGAAAAATGGGCTCCTTAATTTTTTTTAATATTTTCATTTATCTTTTTTTATTTTTTAAGGATGCTATTGTCAATATCTACCATACCATTGTAGCTCAATCACGATAAAATACTTTCGTTCTTGGCGTTTTTCTCGACAGATCATTTCTACGTTTTTTTTTCCTGAGATATCAAATATAAATATCACTACGATTACTCTCAATTATCACCCCGAGAACAAAGGAGTTTATTGTGAAGAACTGAAATGTTTATTTGACATATCATTTAGTAATGCCGATAAATTGAAAACAATATTCGAACCATTTACTGGTAACGATATTCCTATGTCAAGCTGTGTCGTCTTTATTTACAATTTCCGCAACAAAGAATTAGTACAAAATTTAGCTCTTTGTTTCAAAGAATGGTAATAGATTCGATATTAAATATTGTTTCTTGATAATAACATAGAATTTAATTTGTATTTGAAAATATTTATTATTTTTTTTATTATTTAGGTTTCCAAATAAAAAAATGACAATATTGTCTATAAAGGAGGATAGCATATTATTTTGCAATGCTAATTATAATTCACGTGTATGTCAAAAACATGCCGATTGCATTGCTATTTTATTAAATGGTACTAATATGGAAAGTTTTATTTTTGAATCAGAGTTAAATTCCTCTATAGAGAAAGAGATGACAGAATTTAAAAAAAGAGCCAATTTAAAGGAACATTCAGTATTTTTCAAAATCAGTAGTTTAGACGGACAATATGTCTATCGAGATAAATGGCTATTTCAAACTATTTTTCCAAACGTACCATTATTTATGACGCCCTGTACTGAATCAGTTGCTACAAATAAAATAGAAGGTTGGTAATATATTCATAAAAAACAACAAAATAATACATATTTTTATACATCAACAAAATTTATTTCTTTGTACAATTATTTTAGAATTCTGTAACAGTATATTAGAATATGGCAATCTTAACAAATATCCAGGATTTTTGTTACTTACATATGATTAATTATATTCATAAATTTTATCAAAATGAATTTATAAGAAACATTTTAATAATAATTAACGTAAAATGAAAAAAGTATTAACGTATATATGTATAATGAATGTATATTTAAATTGTTGCGTAATATGTGAGACTCACTTTTAATGTATTAGCAGAAGGCACAAGAACTATAAAAAAAAAGACTTCTACATAAACATGTGCCTTATTTGAATTTGTCTTAAAATTCTAACCATTTCGGTGAATAAATAATCCGTAATAGGTTATGTTTATAAAAGATGATCAAAATGAAAATACTCTGATTATATTTCGAGATTATTTCTTATTTTCATTAATATTGCACATCTAACTAATTAAATTTAGTCATTTTGATTTATTCAATTCAGTTTTAATATTAAGTTCTATTACTATTAATACTTCAGTATTTCCTATTTGTTGTAAGTTTAAAATTAAAAGTACGTAATAAGACCTTTTATTTCTGGGATTATTTGAAAACAATTATCTATTCGACAAACAAGATTTGCATTGAAGAACCTCGAGCAAAGTATACAAAAAAATTTGTCAACGAATCAAATGCTTAACCTGGAATTTGGGAAATTTATCAAGTTAAATAAAAAAATTTAAACCAAAAATGAATGTGAATTATTCCATCAACTCTTGAATTGAATGCTAATATAATTAATTAAATATTAATCAATAAATAATTTGTTTCCTATGAAAGATTTTCCATGAAAAAAAAAATATAATTCAACATTTGTATATCATTATTTTATTCTATAAAGAATACACTATTTCACATAATTGTTACGTTATTCATTTTTCGAGATACTTCGAAATTTCGTATAAATTACTTTTTTAGAAGAAATAAAGGAATGTAACATAGAACTCAAACTCGATAAATAAAAAGAATGAAATAATTTTAAGAGAAAATAGACAAGCTGTCTAGTAGTAGAGTGGATGAAAATCATGAAACGGGCGAACGACAAGGGTGGAAAAGCTAACTGGACGATGGACGAGCATCCCACTTTGCTCTCGTACAGTACAAAAAGAAAAGAACTGGCCTTCAGCGACACAAATAAGTCCGGGTGCCATCGCCTTTTTAATTTTCTACACTTTTCTCTTTCTCGCACCATTGCTCAGTCACAAGTTGTGACGATTCGTTGAAATGTTTGGCGTTGGAAATCACTCGTAATAGTTTGCGTGATGGGCCGACATCTGAAATGGTGCCGGTAATAGGTATATCAGTACACACGGCGATATGCGATTAATGCGTAACTTATCGATAAGGTAGTTATGTAAGCCCGCTCCTTTGGCATAATCGGGCACTCCCTTGTCTTAGGATTTAGATTACCTTTTGTTACTTCCTTTCTTCTTGATCTGTGAGCCGTTCGAGTAACATATGGAAGTGAGAATTCTCTTAACTATTGCGTTAATTTACTAACAATAAGTATAAAGGGAGGGGAAAGGTGAAGAGAAAAATAAGGGTATGTAAGCTCTACTGCAACGAATATATCTTTCACAGTAGTAAAATTACCAGGGCTCGTAGACGAACAGTAAAATAACGAAGGTATAATAACGGTTAAAAAATTACTCAGCTCGCGGTTGCTGTATACGCGATTAAAAATCAGGATTTACAGGACAATCATCTTGCCGGTATTCATTTATGGTAGCGAAACGTAGTCGCTTACGTTACGGGACGAAAAGAAATTTAGGGTTTTCGAAAACAAAGTTCTTTGTGCAATCTTCCGTAAAAAACGCTATGAGGAAACGGCCGAATACAGAAAACTCCAGAACGTAGAAGTTCAGCAAATGTTCAATAAACTAGATATCGTAAAATCGACAACTTCGTAAAATCACGCCGATTAAGATAAGCTGGTCAAGTAGCGTGCATGGGACAGAATCGAACGGCGCACAAAATATCTGATGATATACCGAACGGGAAAAGACCACTAGGTAGACCGAGACGTTGATGGGAGGATAATATTAGAACGGACCCGAAAGAAATGGGATGCGAAGACCATGAATGTAGGGATCGCGCTCAGGGACGGGAACAATGGCGGAATTTGGTATTTGCGGCAATGAACTTCCGAGTTCCAAATGCTAATTAATAATAATAATTATTATAGTGCATAATAATCAGTAGAAAGTTTATTGAATGTTTTTAGTTCATTTAGGCTAACCATGATTTTTTCTTTTTTTCTCAGAAGCCAATTATTTATATTTACACTGTTATTCTCCAATTTTTTTCATAGTTGTACAAAATTTATATTTAAAAAATTTGCGAGATAACTTGTAGTTGGCGCTCTGGGCAGATGAACAACCTACGAATTATCTTGTAATTGACAGTCAACGTGTTAACTTTGACAATTTACTTTAATAATTAATAGTAACATTAGGTATGATATATTTTAAAAGATGTCATCCGTGAAAGCAACTATAGTGGCGTGTGTCGTTCTAGAAGATATTTGCGAAAGCCACTATAGTAGCGCTCTGTGCCTAAGAGCTTAACAAAGTTCCGGGAAAAACATATTTCGTTCTTCGTACAATTGAAGTTTATACCAAAAGATGATCTAACGTCACATTAGTTTATTTCAAAATTTTAATAATTTTCGATATCAAAATTGTGTATTTCATTAATTTTTAATGTAATATATAGTTTGTATGTTAGGCTCGAGTTTTTAACCCATAGAGAAAAAAAATCATGTGTGCAGATCACACGTGTTAGAATTGAAACCTTTGTAAAATCAATCTTCGAGAGAATGAGTCATATGCACAGTATCTGCAGTAAGATAATTGTAGGATTTACTTATCTTAATATTGTTACTACATATATATATATAAAATAGCACTGGGATGATCTTGGGATGGGGGTAGCTAACAAAAACTACCACTTTCCAAAATTTATCAATTAAGATATAATGTCAAATGCGATAGCCATAGATAGAAAAAAATTACTTACATGTAAGCTTTGTTTATGTATTGTACCTCAATAATTCCTACGGTTATACTTGAGAGGTCGACATTTGACGGATGAGTAAATTAATAAAAAAGAATAGAATATCGGAGCAGAAGATATACAGACAAGATAGATAGAAGGATTGATAACAAGAGTTTATCCTAGCAAATAATTACTGTGATCTACAGATTTTAAATTCATAATATTAAGTTAATGTAATCTTTGATAAGTACACCTGTTTATAGGAATTTATGAAATCATATAAAACAATCAATATAGAGAAGCATAAACATTAAATTGTCTATTCTCTATATTTTAGGTTAGTATAATACGTGTACGTTCTAGTAAAGTAAATTTATTACATCATTAATAATAAAAACTCTATATTTTAGTCGAATCAATCTTGTGTTTTTGTCTCAATTTAACCTCCAAATATTATATATATATGTAGGGAATTTTATTTAGGGTGAGAGGTGCGAGGTGAACATACACCCAGTTTAATCCTACTAATAAGATTTATTTAATACTGGTATTAGGAAAAGTACAATAATAATTTCACAATCTTACGATTACAACTTAGATGCCTGACTGTATTCTTACAACTGATAACGACTTATAATACAACTGCGACTGTTACGACTGATGACTAACTACCTACAGGTACGACTGTAGACTGTGTGACTGCGACCACCTTTTTATTTCTTTCCCCGTATTTTATATCAGAAATGACCTACACCCCTTTTGGGAGGGAAGGAGCTTACGAATCTTATTGACCAATAGCATAAGGATCCACCCCATAGTCCACCGACGGGTACATCCTATGGTTTTTGGTTGTGGAAACTATGCATAAAGAAACTTGATCTAGATTATCGGAATGTTACTTCTTTTATGGTATTGTACGTGCTTAGATAAGAATCCGAAATTCCTCAAAGGGTCCCGACACTGATTTTCATCGTACCACTATATCTTGATAATTCTTAGGTTTGTTTATGGTTTTATGGCCTTTCTAATCTTTTCTTTTAGTCTCTGAATAGAGTTTTCCTTTGCAGAAAATAAAATATAAAGAAAAGAACTGAATACTAGTTTTTCGTTTACATCTTCGACACTTAAAACTCTCTTACATATATATTATAATGCATTTTAAATTATGAACAAGATTTTAGTTTAAAAAAAAATATAAAATTGAGATACCATATTATCCTTTCTTTTTCTATTATTACTAGTACCACTACTATTACTAGATATATGTCTTTTGCTTTATCAGAAACGAACATGAATGAATGGTAATATATACTGAAACGAGAAAAGCGATTCTGTTTCTGGTTGGTTGATCAGAAGAAAATACCACAATAGTTTCGTGTAGTTTAAAAGCACAAACTCGAAATGGTCGTCATTGTTGTCGTGAACGATTTGCTAAAGGAAGAAAGAGAGTAGACGAAACGAACGATTCGATTCCGTTTTCAACTTCTAACGGAATTCAAGTGGGAGGGTAACTCTTACCCTCTTTTACTGCATTATATTACGTCGAAGAATCAATAAGAAGGGAATAGTTAAATAAATTCTGGTAATCGAAATTCTTCGTTTTATATGATAAAGAAAATTCGTTCATTGCACTTTGAGCATTTTCAAATTATATTTATTTCCTATCTTCTTTTTTTTATTAACATTTATTCTTGTAATTAATTTTATACGCACATATCGTGCACATACACATATCAAAATATAAATTTAATATTATATATTAAAACATATATGTATATTCAATTCACAGTAGATTAAATTAGGATAATCGTGGGATAAACAACTCGGATAAATCGATACGAACTGTACAGACAAAAATCAGTTATAAAAAATTTAATAAAAATTATATTAACAAAATCAATAAAATATTTATATAAATTATAATATAAATGCAACTCAAAGATATAATAAATAACATTTTTTAGAATATGAATAATTTTTTATCTCTTCTTTAACAAAAAAAAAAAAAAATAAATTAATAAATTAATTAAATTTAGTAATCTTATTATTATTATTTTTGTCAACACATTTAGATTTATATTGCGAAGAGATTGACGTGAATGAACATAATTGAATCGACTGGTACAGCTAAAAGAGATTATTAGATTTTCGTTGAATTAAATCGGAGCTCGTATCGATATTACATATTTTTTTTTTTTTTTTTTCATTTCTTTTCTTTTTGTTTTGCATGAACCAGCCGTACGCATCGCTGGTCAGCAACGTAATTCATTTATTAATAGCTCGTAGAAAAGAACCCCGATAGTATCATCAGATCAAACTCGTTACGCTCGTTTTAAGATGGACAGTGAGTAACGTGTGCGAATTTATACGAGTAAAAACGAATATGTGGTATGCCTTGGCACGTTTTTTACTAACTATGCCGCATTAAAAAATGAATGAGAAGATTTTTCTTTCCTTTTTACTTTTTTTTTCTTTTTCTTCTTTCTTCATCTTCTTCCTCTATTTTATTTTTATCTTTTTTCCTTTCTTTTTTTTCGCAGACTGTAGATAAAACTACTTTCTACTCGTTCGAAACATCACCGGAAGTACGCGAAACGATTAATAAGATTAATTTGTAATTCTCGCTAATTACATTCTCGACGATCGAAACTTTTGAAAAATGAAATATTGTTCCTTATTATTAATATCACGATGTTCATTTAAATCAATGTCGTTTTAATAAATTTTCATATTCCGTAGAAAATGTAAACCGCTGTGTGATCGTTGTTGCATTGAATTATAATTTACAAACACGAATACGTTATCATATAATCAGAAATTACAATCGAAATCGATATATTAGTAATTCGATTAATTCAACTATTGCAAATGCAATGTTAATTTTCTCTGTACAAATCCCTCTGTCTGCAGAATTACAACGTATTGGTGTATAATATTGTTTTAATATACATATTTATAAAAATTAAGTATTTTTTTTCGTGAAAAATATCGTAAAAAGTTAGGATTTAATATTTACTTAATAGCATAATTTTTCTTTAAAATATTTGAAAGCAAGGTCATCGAAGGATTAAATTCAAGTATAAAATTGTGTTCCAAAATCAACATTTTAATTTAGTATCGAATAACTGTGTTCCAACTATGATTTAAAAATTACAAATAATTATTCCCAAATATAATATTTTTTCTTTTATTTTATTATTTAATATTAATTATTAATTATATAATATTATAAAAAATATATATATATTAGGTCGAGTCATAAGTAAATTCCGATGCGTTTATGTAGAATCTATTCTTCGTATTTACCTACTATAAGTCACCGAAACAAACGAATTTTTGATATCACTGTATAGATGAGGATTCAGTTAGTCTTTTGTCAACTTTTTTATGCAGTCAATGTTACATTTAATCATTTTTCTTAACCACTGAAATGAATAGTAAAAAGTGCATATTCGACATGTAATGCTTTAGGAATTGAAACAAGGCAATAGCACTAAGGTGGCAACTGAAAAAATATGCAGCGTATACAGTGCAAGTGCAGGACTGATAACTGATAGGGCAGTCAGAAATTGGTTTATAAAATTCCGTTCTGGAGATACAACCTTTAAAGACGAACCGAGTGCAGGACGTCTTTCCAACTTTGACGAACCTTTTAAAGGTAATATTGGAGCAAAATTCAATAGATACGTCCAACAAATACGAAGAGTGCAAAAAAAAACATCATGAAAAGTGTCGTGCACTTACCAGTGACAGAAACACCATTCTTTATCTCATAAAAAACGGAAGTTATTTATGACTCGATCTAATATATATATAAAATTTTATTTATATTATATAAAATATATATAATTATACATAATATTAAAAAATAATTATATAATAATAATTATTTCTTTTTATTCGTCAAAATATAAAAGTATATCTTTCCTTAAATTTTTTAAATGCAAATGTCTCAAATTTTAGTTAATATAATATCAAATAATTATTTCAACATACTTTTCCGTTATTCTAATTATTAATATCATTTTTAAAACCACGAAAATATTCTAATTAGTCTTTCCTCAAATTTTCTCTAAATTCTTTTCAAAAAAAAAGAAAAAAAAATCCCTAGAAGAATAGACGCATTTTAATTTCCTTTATCATTTCTATGGAACTGGCCTCGCTAAAGGATAAAACATTTCTCTTTCTCTATCTTTTTTCCCCTCCTTTTTTCCCCTTCTCTCTTTTTTCTTTTTTTTTCTCTTTCAGAACGTTAACGTAACTCGCTTGACGAGAAAGTGCGGTCGAGGTTCGACGTAAAGATTTATGCATTATCTCTTATTCATGCAAAATTCATCAGCTGTGCTGCTGCCCAAGCCTCTAAAAAGAAGTCTAAAACGAGCAGCTTTGCTATCTTTCACTCTCTTTCCAGAAAAAGAAGGAAATCCATCATTCTCTCTCTCTCTCTCTCTCTCTCTCTCTCTCTCTCTCTCTCTCTCTCTATCATTCGCTATCTAATATCTCTATCTTTCTCAATCCAACGAAAATCTCGTTTTCTTCCGCTGGAAAGGTTTTATTATGCCATCTCCTGTATGTGGCGCGTTTTTCTCATTCTAACCAACAAGAGAAGGTTAGCATTGCATCTCTTTTTGACAAGGCTTGAAAACTCTCATCTTGTCTTTGAATATCATAAAACGATAATGTTATAGCTACCTAGTTAGCCTTCTTCATTATATTATTTTGTTCTTCTCTGTGTCAAAAGTGATAGATACAGACAGGTAGAGGAAGAGAGACAAAAAGAGAAAGAAAGATGAAGAGAGAGAGAGAGAGAGAGAGACAGACAGACAGACAGATAGATAGATAAATAGATTTAGTTTATTTAGCTTTCTCAGCTATTTACAAACAACTATACATGTAATAAAATATAACATGCTATACTACAATATAATAATGTAGGGAAATCAATTGTTCTGTATCCGGCTAAGAATATCTAATCTCCCCGTGTTGCCGGTACCATTTAAGATATAGAAGATATTCTTTATTTCGACAAGTATAATCAGTATGCAATTGTAATTCACAATCTCCCACACTCACTCTGATTTTACAAAATGCACGAAACCCGCGAATATCCGCAATCTTACCGCAACTCGCTACTCATTCGCTATTTACTCGCTAATCACTCTCTAATCGCTTCTATCGTATCACTTTTGTCACTCACTCTCGTCGCTCGGTTCTCATCACGCTCCTTCACGCTCTCACGCGTGACTGTCCTCTCCTTATATGTTCACGCCCCCACCTTGCATCCGTAGGGGGATGAACTATCCTTCTCATTGTTCTCGAATTTTATCAACGTCCAGCTCGGTCTAATAAACAAATCACCGATATCGCGTAAGAACTTTTTCTCACACAGACTTGCGCACACACAACTTACGCAACTTACAGAAAACAGACCACGCATCGTCTTTCTTTATTTCGACCATCGAGTCCTTTTCTTTTTAGTCCTTCGTCACCTACCTACTTATCCATGTTTACTCTTCGATACTTAAAACTCCCCTACAATAATATAATATAATGTAGTACAATACAACAAACTATAATATAATAATAATAATAATAATAATAATAATAATAATAATAATAATAATAATAAGCAAAATTTACTCTAATATAATATATAATCTAATATAATATTTTATATAATATTATATATGTAGAGAGATAAAGAGAAAGTGTGAGAGAAAAATAATCTTTTTATATCAAATCAGGCATCGAAGTAACACGTTTCTCCCCAACTCTTCAACGATTACACGACTTTTCTGCCTTTTTGACATTCGACTGCACAAATCAGTCGACTCTTCCGTATTTTCATTTACCCATATAAACGTGTAGAGGAATAAAAAGAGAAAGATACACACACACACTTTATATATATAGAATAGATACATACGTGTGTACATGTGCGTTTTGTCTTCTGCCAACTCCATCTCTCTCTCTCTCTCTCTCTCTGTCTCTGTCTCTGTCTCTGTCTCTGTCTCTGTCTCTGTCTCTGTCTCTGTCTCTGTCTCTGTCTCTGTCTCTG